>JBCNYH010043450.1:0-11866 GCA_039654325.1 Tandanus tandanus | reverse complement strand
CTTCAATACCAAAATATTACTTTTCTGTTTTCTTTATAATGTATAAGGTTACACATATACATTTTTTGCAATTAGTTAATTATATTAGAAACAAGATAGTAACTTTAACTTAAACAAATGAATGAATGGAATTTTACAAATAACAGGATTCAAAAGACTGATCCAAGCAACCAGAAAGTGGAGTTCTAATGAAAAACACTTGCAGTGACCTTGCATTGCCCCTAAAAATCATCCACTATAGTAATACACTAACAGAAAGCAGTTTTTCTTTGGTCACCATGCTATTGACAGTCTTTTTTTTCATTCTGTTATTAATTTATATAAAATTAAAGGATATAGGAAGTCTCTAGACTTGAACATAATATGTATGGTAATATGTATGGTACTGTAATAGTTTATCAACCATATAAACACAGTTCAATCTCCAAATACTCTGTTAGCACTTCATTTGAACAGTCTAATAGTTTAAATGTGTAACAGTTCTACATTTATTAAATATAAAAAAAAAGACCTGGTCATTTTGTGGTGTTGGAATACTTCCTTACTACAGCACTATCTGTGTGTACAAAGCAGATGACACAAATTTATGAACTGCTATTTTGTTAAATACATGGTAAGGTATTTATTTTTTGTTTTTCCACTAAAAACTGTAAATTATAAACAAACATAGATCTTTCATTCATAAATGTGTAAGATTATAAAATTTAGCAATGCTTGCTTTTATCAGTATGCATGGATATTGATGACAATAATCACAATAAAAAAATATATGCTTACCTCCAAATCTTAAAATTCCTGCTACATATTTAGTTTGTATTTCATCCTTCTTTGCCCCTGGAGGTCACAGGGCTTGAGCTTCCTCTTTTGCACCAGGGTTGTTGATACTCATCAGGCTGGAAAAGTTTACAAAACCAGAGTAAGACAGGTTGTGTACAAATGGAGGAAATTTAAGACTATTGTTACCCTCGCCAGGAGTGGTCGACCAACTAAGATCCCGCCAAGAGCAAGGTGTGTAAAAGGACCCGAGGGTAACACCTAAGCAACTCTCGCGTTGGTGAATGTTAATGTTCATAAGTTCACCATCAGGAGAACACTGAACAACAATGGTGTGCATGGCACGGTTGCAAGGGATAAGCTACTACCAAAAGGAACATTGCTGCTCGTCTGCAGTTTGCTAAAGATCATATAGACAAACCAGAAGGCTATTGAAAAAAATGTTTTGTGGATGGATGAGACCATAATAGAAATTTTTGGTTTAAATGAGAAGCATTATGTTTGGAGAAAGGAAAACACTGAATTCCAGCATAAGAACCTTATCCCATCTGTGAAACATGGTGGTAATATCATGGTTTTCGCCTGTTTTGCTGCATCTGGGCCAGGACGGCTTGCTATCATTGATGGAGCAATGAATACTGAAATTATACCAGCAAATACTAAAGGAGAATGTCAGGACATCTGTCCATGAACTGAATCTCAAGAGAAAGTGGGGCATGTCGTTCTACCAAAGTGTGGTTAAGGAAGAATAAAATTAATGTTTTGGAATGGCCAAGTCACAGTTCTGACCTTAATTCAATTGAGATGTCATGAATATGATTCCTCTAAGCTGATGAACAGGACTGATCAACAGTTACCAGCAACATTTAGTTACAGTTATTGCTGCAAATGGGGGTCACACCAGATACTGAAATCAAAGGTTCACATACTTATTTCACTCACAGATATGTAATACTGGATCATTTTCCTAAACAAATAAATGGCCAAGTAAAATATTTTTGTCTCATTTATTTAACTGGGTTCTCTTTATCTACTTTTAGGTCTTATGTGAATCATATTTATGTAGAAATGTATAACATTCTTAAGAGTTCACAAACTTTCAAGCATCATTCATCATTCACTCACCACGCGTCATTAAATATTAATACTGTACTAACAGCACCATTACTAACACTATGTTGTGACATCGATTTTATCCCTCCCTCCACTAGAACATTATAAATATCTGAAACAGATCAATCATCAACATAATATCAACATATTGTTTTGCACACACTGGAAAAATGTGTAACTTCTCCTAACTTCTTTATTCCTTTCCAACACACAGTTGTATTATTCATGTTTGGGTGTGTTTTTTCCTCATAGGTCTTGATTTTACAGACATGCAGAGCACAGGAGCAAATTATAACTCAAGCAATAATTTGTTACCCAATTTTTCTAGGTATTTGACAGAGAAAATTGTGTTGTTGCAGATCCTGGTTGGGGTCTTTCTCTATATAAACTGGTTGATGATATTCACATTTCTGAAAAATGAAGTGTTTAGGGAAGAAACTCGATATGTTTTGTTTGCACAAACCCTATTTGTGGACTCTGCTCTTATGCTGTTAAGTGACTTGCTTTTGGTTGGAAATGCCTTCCAGTATGCAATGCACATTATTCCTTGTAGTATCATTTGTACAATTGTGACCTTTCTGACCTGCTGTACACCACTGACTTTGGTAGCAATGTGTCTGGAACGCTATGTAGCTATATGCATGCCTTTGAGACATGCTGGCATCTCGACAAGCTGGAACAGATTATACGGTCTTTTTGTCATATGGAGTATTAGTTCTATTATACCAGTCTTCAATTTCATCGGATATTGGGCGGTAGTCAAGCCTGCTGCTCAGTCCTCCTATGCAGTGTGTATTATAGAGGTAATGTTAGGAGAAGAATGGCAGGCACATGGGCGTTCTATCATTTTTATCATCCTTTTCCTTTTATTGACAATTATAATTATCTTCACTTACATCAAGATAATGATTGCAGCCAAAGCTGTATCCTCTGAGAAAAAGAAATCAACTAGCAAGAGCCTGAGAACTGTACTGCTTCATGCCTTTCAGTTGTTTTTATGCACAGTGCAGTTTTTAAACCCATACATAGAAATGGCATATTGGTCAAATGAAGAAATAATGCTTCGGAATTTAAAATATTCCATGTTTATAATTTTTATTATTGCACCACGTTGTTTTAGTCCACTGATTTATGGTCTCAGAGATGAAACATTTTTTAACAGTTTAAGACATTATTCTATGTGTGGTACTGACTGTCTTTTCTCAAGATTGCTTGAAATCAAACAATTAAAAATAAGACCAATTTGAAAACAACAGACAATATAATTAAATAAGTGATTATTGTGTAATTTTTAAGTTGTGTGATATATATAATTTATTCCTTATTTCATTTTCTGAACCGCTTAATCCTAATTAGGGTCGCGGGGAGGCTGGCGCCCATCTCAGCCGACTCTGGGCGAGGGCAGAGTACGCCCTGGACAGCTCATCCGGCCAATAAATTTGTTAAATTTATTTATTTTATATATCTTAAAGACATTCTGAAAAAGTTGAATTGTTGAAACATTTTGTGGTTCGAATGGCAAATGTTATTTTACAATTACTGAAAAAAATGCAACTTTGTCCATCATGTTAATAATTTAATAATCTTTATTGGAAATAAAGAATGGAGCTATAGCATATTTTATATGCGTTAATACAGAAATTTGCAAAGAACCAGAAGCAGTGGTCAAATACTTTGGGAGAAAATCAAATTGTTAGTCCAATATCCTTATATCAAATTTATCAAATATATTATATGCTAGTTATGGCCTAGACAATATACTACCTAATAGCGGTGTCTGGTGTTGCATCAACCCCTCAGTCAATCTATATTACATAGTATGTCTCATTTGTGTTTTAGTACTTGGAAAAAAATTAACAGTGCACTTTGAGTTTATCCTGTATTCCCAACTCTAGAATTCAATTATCACATATAAGAAGATACATTTTCAGTTTCAGAAATTTTCCAGTATAAGGGACATACCCAAGCAACATATACATGCAGGAGCATATGGGTTGTTGAAAGGAATGGTTTGTTTATTGGGGTATTCTGTCCAACTCCTCACCGAAAGGGAAAGTGAAGGGACACTTCTATTATATTTTGCTACAGTGTTATGCTAGCTGACTGAATCTAGGCAGTTTTTTTGCCTCTGAATATCATAAGTCCAACTAGTGTCAAGTCCTTGCAGTATCACCATTTTTTAAAACAGTGATTTACATTAAAATATCGCATTAGGTGTTAAAATATAATCAATAGGAAACAAATGTGTGATATTGGTGACATAACACTTCATAGGACTGTTATTGAATTATAAATGCTTTTTCTTAAAAAATAAGGGCAGAGTTAAGTAAAGAAATTTGGCCAGTAGTTCCTGAAAATCCTCTCAGCTGCCAAGTAGTGAAAATCTTATACAAAGCCAGTGGGGGAAAAAAAGCTACTGGAAAATATTTTTTTTTGTTTGTTTGTTTTTTTTAAAGCTACTTAAAAAATTTTTTTCTCATAATTAAAACAATGGCATTTATCTGTTTTTGAACTCAATCTCTTCACTTGTTAATTAAATGTACACTGCGTGCACTACTGTGTTCATACAGTCATTGGCTGTGTTAAACCAAACAGTTGCACTCCTCATGAGTATGAGTTAAATTGTCAGCAATTTCCAGTTCAAGACCCACTGATGAAAGTTATTTTTAGACACAGACATATTAATGAAATAAATCTAGCTAAAATTATGTAAGTTTTCTAAATAGATGTAATAAATAGCATTTGAAAGATCACCACAATCCCTTCTGGTGAGTGTAGAGAGCATAGTAAACAACCTCACCAACTTTTCATGGGATTCAAGTACTTCACGAGTACTCTTAATCCTTATAAGAAAATGGTGAGTAGACTTACTGTGTGCAGAGGAAGAAAACACATGTTATCATGAAGTTTTCTCAATGAGTGTCACCTTGTAATTGCTCATGATCATGCCAAAATCACCCAGACAGCAAGATCCAAAATAATTTTTTACCCATTTGGTCGGTAAATGTTCTACCCTTAATTACTTCAAGTAGTTACATTTCAGTGGTGGACAGTAGGGTGGGGTCATTCTCTTTAGAGGAGAGCCAGTAACCCATTCAGAAAATCTGTCTAAAATGAATTTATGCATTATTTGTTTATTCATTTTTTTAAAAGGTGAAACTATAAATCAAAAAACATAAAAGCCATGTGATTTTTTTCCAGTGACCTGAAACTGACTGTACTGGCAGAAAACAAAACAAGATAAAACAAAGCTGCTTTAATAAGTGTCAGAGCCCCAGCCTTTTCCGCAGCTCTCTGGACTCACAAAGTCTGTCAGACGCTTATCACACCTGGCTCACATTTCACTAATTCCCTGCATTATATAAGGCATAAACATTAAATGCATAGACTGTGCATTGCCTAAATTGAGGTGGCAAATAAGCCCTGACTTCCGGTAGTGGCAAAACAGCATCGCCTAGATAACTAAGTCATGCAGTGCGGTTGGGGGCATGAATAGTTTTGTAAGTGCCAGTCTTGGAGGATCATTTACATTTCACTCATAAGTGGTGTAAATTTTTTTTATTTTATGTTTTTTTAAGTTTTACATAGTTTTGACCCCTCAGCCAGTTATGGCTGGGGGTGGGGGGGTATTGTCGTTGGCTTGGTGGCGGGCGGGCGGTGTGACAATTTTGTCCCAGCCATTGCTCGGCTCATATGTATGAAAGTACTTGATGCAACCTGGCTGAGGGGTTACGACGTTCTATAGAATGGCTAATTTTAGCTTTACATAAATCTTCAAAGGCACCACAACTTAGTCACCACAACGGAGAGCCATAAAATGAACTGCAATATTGGTGACATAACCTGTAGGTACCTTTTACATTATACATATGACCAAAGATCCAATTGTTATTTCTATGGGGACTTGGAATGCTGAGCCACATGCAGACAAAGACTTAAGCATGACAGTGCATGATAATTGTAAGAGAAAAAAACTAGCAAAATGAGCCGTAAATGAAATCTATCAACCTATTAACCGATTTTCATCAACTGTGCCTTAAATTAATCCCACACGTATACAGATTGTTTTGTGAAAGCAACAGGAAATTGTAAATGTATTTATATTTTTTGCAGCTAATAAAAGACGAACATATCCATTCTGGGCTGGAAAAAAGACTTGTCGCAATCATGTAACATCAAATTCTGGATCAAAGTAATTAGTAAAATTAGTAAAATATAAAAAGTAAAATTTATAAAAAATAATGAAATGTGCTTGATTAACTAAATATACATAATGTGTGTGTGTGTGTGTGTGTGTGTGTGTGTGTGTGTGTGTGTGTGTGTGTGTGTGTGTGTGTTTTGCATGTTCTCCTGTGACTGCGTGTATTCACTCCGGGTAAGTTTTGCAGCATTACTGTGCTGTTGCACAAAGTTTATTATTAGATTTGGTTGCACAAAACATTATCTGAACATTATGACATCTTAAACCATAAGGTTTTTGAGAACATGTACATGACGTTTATGTACCACGTTGCCAAAATGTTGCACCCATCCAGGCCCCCAGTACAGTACGCACAGTCCTTGCAAATTAATTTTACTGTAATATCATCTGACAACACCTTTGAGACTTTTATTAAAAATCTAGAGTCTACAAATACATTCATTCATCCATTCATTTTCTGAACCGCTTAATCCTAATTAGGGTCGCAGGGAGGCTGGCGCCCATCAGTCTACAAATAACATTAGCGAAAATGTTTTTGCAACATTGTAGCAACTTTGTTAAAACATTAAAGTTGGGTTTTTTCTACAGTCCAAAAACATGCACATTAAGTCATCTGAATTTTCCCATAGGTGTGCATGAGAGTGTAATTGACTGTGTCTGTGATAGCCCTGCAAAAGACTCTTGTCCGAAATCAGCAGAAAGTGACTCCAGTTTCTTTGCAACCCTGACTGAAAAGCAGTATAGATAAAAGATAGATGGATGTTACGCACGCAGATTTTACACAGTTAAACAAATCGTATGTTCATATTATAGTTGTCATTTGAAGAGAAAAGCTCTGTCAACAAAATGAACTACTGCAGCATCACCCCCACCACAATTAGAACAATATACATTCCAGAGAAATATAATGCAGGTGTTTTCTGTTCACACCGCAACAGTGCATCTCCTCTATAAAACCCTGCCACACACGCACAACACAAGCAATTTTTTGGTTGTGACAAATTATTTGACAAATACTTCAAGTGGGTCTGACGTAACACAAAGGATGCATATGCAGAAAAGCACCTTGTGCCCACTGTAAAGTATGGTGGTGGATGTGTGAGGCTGTGGGCTTCTTTCTCTTCCAGAGGCCCTGGGAAGCTTGTGCATGGCATCATGAACGCTTTGAAATACCAGGACATTTTAAATCAAAGTCTGGTGCCATCTCAAGATGGGTCTTTCAGCAGAATAATGACCCAAAACATATGGCAAAATCTACACAAAAATGGTTCAGCAGACACAGTCAAATCAAGCTCCTCCCTTGGCCATCTCAGTCCCCAGACCTCAACCCCATAGAAACCCTCTGGGGTGAACTGAAAAGGAGAGTGCATAAGAGAGGACCCAGGACTCTGTACAATTTAGAAATCTTGTAAAATGTTACAGGAGAAGATTAAGTGCTGTCATGTTGGCAAAAGGGGGTTGTACCAAGTATTAACTGCAGGGGAACCAATAATTGTGGCACAGATGATTTCATATAAAAAAATAATTTCTTAATAATTCCACCAATAAATAAATGGCTTAAATTAAGGTTGGGTATTTCAATTTTTTTCATTGTGATCCTATATTGTTTGGAGAGAAAAAAAAAAAAGAGTTTATTAGAAGCCTAAGTACACATCTTAATCAGGGGTGCCAATAATTGTGGAGGGTGCTGTATATTAACTGCTTTGTACAAAAAGTCACATTTTCCTCATGCCTTTGTTTTAGGGTCTTTATTAAAAATGGATCATTGAAAGTTTATTCAAACTTGTGGATTCCATACCAGCTTGAATGCACACTGTCTTTAAAACACAAAAGGAGCCATAACAAATAAAATGAAATTCTGAAATTCATGTACATATTTTGCATACTTTGCATAGACATGTGTCTATGTGTTGAAACGAAACTTTGTGAAGTGCCAGGTAATAAGCACCACCATAATGTTTCTATCCTGAGAAGTAACCTGGCCCTAAATATACAGTAAGTAGTTCAGCCAGGCAAAGCCGAAAGAACCCTTGGCAAAACAGCAGGCTCATTAATTACGTTGCTGCTGATTTAATAAGATTAAAACAAAAACAATTATTGTGTGCATAAATTGGGAATGGGTAATAAGCATACTGCATGTAATTTACAAAAAAATTATTAAATCATTTTTGTGACATATATATATAAAAATATATTTATTGTGTAATCAATTTAGATTATCATTTTATTTAATATAGTGAAACTGAAATTTAAGTGTAAAACCAATTAAATGTGTCAAATCATAAAATATGGATACAAAAATAGTGCATCTATGAATAAAAACAACTTTGCCCTGTTAATATTATTTCATAATTTTGTGAAACTGTTATTCTTTTGAAAATCAAAGTAAGATGAAATATCCCAAATGAAGGCAATATATGCTTGTTTTTTGTCTCACAAGATATTTCTTCTGACCAGTTAGTTTTATTTTAGGGCATTTCATTTTCTTAACGCTTAACTGCACAGTAATTACTGTATGTATTCCGATATCCAAAAATACAGCCCCTCCTTGAATCACCACCTTATCGTGGTGGAGGGGTTTACGTGTCCTCATGATCCTGGGAGCTATGTTGTCGAGGGCATTATGCCCCTGGTAGGGTCACCCAAGGCAAACAGGTCCTAGGTGAAGGTTCAGACTAAGCGCAGTTCAGAAGACACCTATGAGCAGTATCATTTCAAGGACACAGTTTCCCTTGCCCGGACGCGGGTTACCGGGGTCCCCTCCGGAGCCAGGCCTGTAGGGCCTATGTCTCTTGGCTGGTCTGGAAACGCCTCGGTGTCCCCCCGGAAGAGCTGGAGTAAGTGGCTGGGGAGAGGGACGTCTGGACCTCATTGTTTAGGCTGCTGCCCCTGTGACCCGACCCCGGATCAAGCGGGAGAAGATGACTGACTGATGAATAAAAGCAAGGCTCAACACAAAATTCATAAAGCTGACAGTGATTATGATGACTTAATCAAAAACAAATTTTACAGCTGCTACATGAAATGTTGGAAAAGATGCAGCAGTATGACACAGTATTGATAAAAGAAATATGAATGTAAAATTAGGAAAGAGTAACGATGGCCTGAGAAAAATAATGGAATGACGTAGATTATGTATTTCAAATGACAATATACAAAATTTGAATGAATTCTGTGACTTCAAAAGGATGGTGATTACTAAGAATCCAAACTATTAGGCCGAGACATAAGGACACACATCAAAGGAATATCCAAAATTCACAGTGGAGCGAACAGACAAAGTGTCAAACACTTTATAACTCAATGGCAGAAAATTAGGGCTTGGGAATGTCTAGGTAAGAAACAGAGCAATTATTTAGTTTATGAATATATTTAGAGTAATTATTTAATTATAAGGATTGAGGGTCTTTATGCATAGTAGAAGTGACACATACAGTGTTGCATAAACCCAGGGTTGCATAAAGTACATGTCTACGAATTATTTGAAAAATGAATAATAACAGTAACAGTGAAAGGGCTTGAAGTATAAGAAGTGTTGGCAGAACAGAAGGACATACAAGTCATAATGAGTGACAGATCTGGTTGTCAGCATAGTGTAGAGGTCTTATATGCTAATTGGCATGAGGGAAGCAGGTTAAGGGTATTTTATTGTTTCAACAGTAGCAAGAAAGCTTAGAGACAAAGTCTAAACTTTGGACAGCTGCTCATTTTGGTGTTCTTGAAACATGACATGCAGGATCCATTTGGATTGGCAAGAGTCTAGCCTCTTGGATGAGTGACATATTCTAGGTTTTGGTGATCCACGAGGACAACGGTGTTCTGCACCTTCCAAAAATGTGTATTCCTGTATTGTTTATTTATTTTTAGATACTTTGTTAGCCATATTATATTCATTCATTTTCTGAATTGCTTAATCCTAATTAGGGTCACAGGGAGGCTGGCGCCCATCTCAACCAACTCTGGGCGAGGGCAGACAGCCCTGGACAGCTCGCCAAGCCATCGCAGGGCAGAAACATGCTGACGGCAGGCAATGGTTCTTTTACATGCTTCTCACCATAAACAGTAAGAGACATGGCCGGCATTTGATAACCCAGTTAGCTGCACTGGGGGGATAGCAGTAACAACCCGTTGAAAGTGAGGATTGAACCCCCAACCTTGGGATCAGTAATCCACCGGGCCACCACTGCCCCACCCATGTTATAGTTACATAGAAATAGAATGCACACGGGTAGAGTCATGGAGAAATGTCTTGAGTCCCAATTACCTTGCATATGACTGTTTGTATGATTCTATTGCATCATAACTCCTGTTATGAAGGGAAAAACAAGCTCAAATGATTAGCACATCCATGTGTACTAGTTTCCCTTGGAGTATCTGTAAACCATAGTTGTAAATATCTTCTGGGATATTATCATGAATTATTAACTCAGTCTATATATTTGGAGTTTAATTAGTCTTTACTTTATGCATTCATTGTGGGGATTCAACCAGAGTCTTCTGTTAATTGGGTAAATACAAAAGCCTAACAACTCTGTATTAATTACCTATGTGGTTTGAACAAGACCAATAGTGACATCTCTAATTGGTATAAACCTTTGAACATGTTTTTTGTTTACTGAATTTCAAATCAGTTAATGATTTTATAGTCAGAGGGCAGAATGTCACGTTGTGTTATTTTCTGAACCGTTTTAACCTTTATTAGGATCACAGGGAGACTGGACAGCCTAAACAGCTCACCAGACCATTACAGGGCCAGCACACACACACACACACACACACACACACACACACACACACACTCACACTTACAATTACACCTATTGGCAATTTTGGAATACCAAACTAGACTAATGTGCATATCTTTGGACTGTGTAAGGAAACTGAAGTACCAGGAAAAAACCCATGCATGCATGGGGAGAATATGCAAACTCCATACAGAGACACCCTTGCCAGGCATGGGGCTTGAACCCAGAACCTTCTTGCTGTGAGGGAGAAGTGCTAACCACTACACCACCACACCACCCCAGAATGTCAACACTTTTTATATTTAAAGGTACTAAAGATAATGGGAATGTTTTATGGCCTTGTGTATGCTATGTGTACATGCTATGTCTACACTCATGTGTAGCACATGAGTACTACACTTAGTACTCATGTGCTAACCAGTGTGTGAACACTTGGCACTAAAAATATATATATCTCCTCTTTGAGAAGTCTTCATAGAATAAAATACAAACCTAGTCAGTAGATTTAGACGTAAACTCAAACTCACGCTATGAGGTGGCAACACCTCCTTTTATAGTAGCCACCATGCATGATAGGTGCATTGCCTCATGTGCTTCCCTTCTTACGCTGACACACCAATCACTCTGAAATAGAGTAAATCTGGACTGATCAGATCGCATGACCCTTTTCCATTGCTCCGGAGTCTGATCTTTATGCTTACTAGCAAAATAAATCCTTTTATTCTGCTAATTCTCACCAAATGGTTTAGTACCACACAACTGTTTAGTCCCAGTCTGGTAAAATCCTCATTGCACTGTGTGTAGAAGTGCTCTTACTTTCACTTTTCAGAATTCAATTAAGTTTTATTTGTATAGAGCTTTTTACAACTAACATTGTCACAAAAAACAAATTTGATAAAGAATTTAAAATTTCTACACATCCCCATGAGCAAGCCCGACCTCAGAACTCCCTCAGACAACACAAGGAAGAAAGCTTGAGAGGAATCAAGCGATATCAATTACTAAATAAGCCATGGTTATTTGATATATATAT
>JBCNYH010043346.1:0-11872 GCA_039654325.1 Tandanus tandanus | reverse complement strand
CTTGTACTGTAAATTGAAAAGGTATCCACTGAAAACTGATGGACCAGCACCAACAGAGGGAAGAGCTCACAGAGCAGAATATTTCATGCCATTCATCTGGTTGTAGAAGAGGGAGACTGCATGGACATCATCATTAGTTCTCAAATATTTCATAAATATTTCTATTGTTGTATAAAGCTAACATTATTTACATATTCAGGCAAAACAATCAATGCTTTTTTGCATCAATAGTGTACCATGCTGCTACTGTTAAAATCCATATGAGATATGCACCATAAAAACATTAATAAACTTATAGTGTGTGAACTTCATTAATAAATTAATTAATGATTAACTGAATCACTTTGACAGCTGTGGATCAGGGTAATGGTCAACTTAACTGTGACACTTTAATTTTAAACAATAAAAACAGGTAGTTGAATCTCCAGTGCAGCATTATTTTAAAAACAAGTTTAAATTGCAGTTAAAACAGTAAACAATTAAAAAATACACATATATAAAATACAGTGCTTGGTAAAGCAGTCTGTAGGTTTGTTGTACATCATTAAAAAAAACTGTTTCAGCGGTCAATAAGTAAGGTGCAAAAAGTCCAGTAACCATCATTCATCATGAGTCCTTGTGTGTGAGAGAGTTTATATGTAGAACCCCAGTCAAACCAATGGATGGAGATATCATCAACATCAAGGTTTCTCCCCACGGTCTCTGTGGCTCTCTGGCCCCCACACTGGACGAAGCTGTCCCTGATGATCCTGACCTAGAGTGGATTTAAAATACAGTGAAAGAGTGAGAAATACATTATACCGAAGGCTATAGTGAAAAAGAGGACAAGAAGCAGCACTCAGATGAACACTATCTAAAAACACATTATTCCCTCAGTTCAGTTAAAAAAAAGTTTTATACTCTTTTACATTAAACAGCAATAGAACACAAACTTATACCCACTTCAGTAGCATTTTGTGGATGCACCTGACATTTCCAAAACAAAATTTCTGGAAGAGATAAATCATTTAAATACATGTTTTGACATTCGTCATAAACAATGAAAAGAAATGAACCTGAAATAGTACGTATTAATAGTCACAGTAACAGGGCTGAACCATGCGTTTAACTTTGGATAAACTGCACTAACCAACAGTTAACTGTATTTTACCAACATTAACAACCTGCTTGTTAAAACTCATAAACCTTTTTTTAGGAATAAATTAAATAAATTGTAACTTCAGCAAATACATTATAAAAATATTTATCATATATGTATAATGTGGACATGTGTGTTTTGCAAATAAGATTACCTTAACAATTAGCAAGAAGGCTTACCTTGTACTACAGATGCTAACTGCTCTGTACTACAGACGCTAACTGCTCTTGTACTCCAGATTTGTTCATGGGCCTTTTAAAATAAAGTTTGCACCATTCAAAGTTGGCAGGTGGCGGGGCCATAGACCAGATGGGCGGGTTGATCCACCCTTCACTCCCCCCATACTCTCAGCATGCTAGGTGGTTGCGTCTAAATACATCACTCCTGGCTTCAACAATGAAAGATGGCAACAGCGAATTTTAAACATCATGGCTTCCGAACAGCTGCTCAGCAACAGAGCACAAACCAAATGGGTGACGTCATGGTAGGCTTTCTTTTTTTCCATTTCTTTTTACAGTCAATGGTCATAATGATCCTAGGAGCTATGTTGTCGGGGTTGGTAGGGTCACCCATGGCAAACAGGTTCTAGATGAAGATCCAGGTGGACTCAGAAGACTCCTATGGAAAGAAAAACAACAAGGAAAGGTTACCGGGGTCACCCCCTGGAGCCAGGCCTGGGGAAGGGACCCAATGGCGAGCGCCTGGTGGTCGGGCGTCTGCCCAGCCAGGACCAGGAGACCAGGGTCCACCCTCCCATGGACCCACCGCCTGTGGAGTGGCTATAGGGGTCGGGTGTGTGGTGAGCTGGGTGGCAGCCAAAGACGTTGGTTCTGTCGAACAGATCCTCGGCCACAGACTCTGGCTCATGGGACATGGAATGTCACCTTTCTGGCAGGGAAAGAGCCTGAGCTGATGCATGAGTTTGAGAGATACTGACTAGATATAGTTGGACTCACCTTCACACATAGCTTGAGCTCTGGAACCACTCAAGAGGGGCTGGACCTTATTCCATTCTGGAGTTGCTCATGGGGTGAGGTGGCAAGCCAGTGTGGGCATCCATGTTGCCCCCTATCTGGGCGCACACATTTTGGGGTTCTCCCCAGTTGACTAAAGGGTGGTCTGCCTCTGCCTTCTGCCTCACCCTTTTTTGGAGTCCTTAGAGGGTTTGCTCAACAGCTTCCTCCCCCGGGGACCCCCTTGTTGTCCTGGGAGACCTCAATGCCCAAATGGGTAACAACAGTGTGACCTGGAAGTGTATGATTGATAGGTACAACTTCTTCGATCTGAACTTGAATGGTGTTTCATTGTTGGACCTCTGTGCTTGGCACGGTTTCACCATCATGAATGCATGTTCAAACATAAGGCCGCAGTCCGATGATTGAATTTGTAGTCGTGTCATCGGACTTGTGGCCACATGTTCTGGACATTCGGTTGAAGAGAGGAACCAAGCTGTCAACTAGTCACCACCTTGTGGTGAGCTGGTTCCGATGGTGGGGGAGACCACCCTCCAGACCCAAGTGTGTAGTTAGAGTCTCCTGTCAGAAAGGCCTTTAGCTTCAGCCTCCAGCAGAGCTACTACCACATCCCAAAGGAGGCAGGGGACATAGAGTCCAAATGGACCATGTTCCGTGTCTCCATTATTAAGGCAGCAGCCCATAATTTAGCTGTGGCCAGAAGGTCATTGGTGCCTGCCGTGGCGGCAACCCCCGAATGTGGTGGTGGACACCTATGGTGAGGCGGTCCGTCCAGCTGTAGAGGGAGGCCTATCATGTCTTTTTGGCTGTAGGATTCCCAAGGCAGCAGACAGGTACCGGCAAGCCAAACATGCTTCAGCCTGGGCTGTCACCAATGCAAAATCTCGGGTGTGGGAGGAGTTTGGTGAGGGCCTGGAAAGTGACTATCGCTTGGCCTCGACCACCATCCTACCCCTCAGGAGGGAGAAGCAATACTCCACAAAGACTGCACCCTGGGGGTTCAGGTGGGTGTCCTCCCACTGCTGGGGCTGAAGTCACCAAGGTGGTCAAAAAGGTCCTCGGTGGCTGTGCTCCGGGAGTGGACGAGATCTGCCCTGAAGATGCTCAAAAATGGGAAGAGGAACGTCTGGACCTCACTGCTTAGGCTGCTGCCCCCGCGACACCATCCTGTATTCTCCCATCTGGACATCCGGGTCACAATCCCATGACTGGCAGTGGCAACCTGCCCTCCGTTTTGAAATTGGGGAAAACAAGCCACATTATTCTGCACTTCAAGAATAGTCTGGTTAACGTGTCTACGGATTTTCTCATTATTTTGCTAATCTAGTGTGCTCATCGTGCCAAAAAGCTCCTGTGTAGTGGGCTATAGGTCAAATGTAAAGACAGACAATAATTTAAAGTTTCATATGTTGGCACTAAGTGGGAAAAGACGCAGTGGCTAAGAGCAATCAATCCATGCGCATTAAAACCCGATGGAGCAGTGAATCCAAGGAAGCTATGGGAATCTAAATCACCTTAGACTTACGTTTGTGACCTGCATTTTGTCACTGGTGAGTTTATACTTTTCATAGGCCTTAATTTTTACATAGTAGACATAATGAATGCACAACTGTACTTAGTTTAATACCACTTATGTTTCCACTCATAGTAACACGAATGACAAGAGATTTAAGACCTTCATTACAGTTTGTCAGAAATGTATTTTAAACCCATAAAATAAACATAAATAAACATATCAGCTAACAACTAGACCTTAACATATTTCATAGGACAATTAAAAAAAGGTTTCATGTTCAGTAAAGCCCATTTGTGTTACAAAAAGGAAACAAATATTTGTCATCAAATTTCCTTGAAAATGGTGAGTAATACTTTGCAGTTTAGAAAATATTTTGCTTAATTATCATGTATTAATTCAATTTCTAAGCTGCTTAATCCTAATTAGGGTCGTGGGGAGGCTGGCAGACACTAGTACACAAAATAATTACACATGCCTACCTACATCACAAAAACAAAAATATTTATGGGGAAAGCTGATCAGGTAATGGTAAATTTCAAAGGGTTGTTAGTCCACCAGTCTGCTGGTAGCCTGTATGGGCAAATGTCTAACCCTACTAGAGCTAATTTCTGTGTATATTGCCCAAAATCATCAGGAGCCAACCTATCCTGATATTGGTATGACATTTTGGGCTCATGCAGACTAAAAAAAAGGACAGAATTTCGGAGACCGTGCATGTGACCACTGGTGGAAAACAGTGTTTTACCCATGTGCAAGATGGTGGCCAGGTTGCCACGTGTGTATGTGTGATCTGTTCTGGCTGGGTTTCTTTGGAAATCTCAAAAATCCCCACTCATTTCAGGTCACCTGACTTCCCTCCTGGTGTGTTGTCATTGTCTGCCCCGCCCTGATTGTTTCCACCTGTTCCCAATTGCCTTTTCGGGATAAATGGCCCACGTTTCCCCTGTCCCGTTGTCAGATCGTCACATGTCTTCACGGAGAGCTAGAGCTGCCAACTGAAGCATTCGAGATCTCGCCTTTCGTATAGTACACCTGCTACTACTTTCAAGTCTGTCGGTCAGACTCTCTGAATAAAAACCTCATATTACCACAGCTGTCGAGTCTGTCCTGCATTTGGGTCTGTCTGTCATTAGTGCGTGCGTAACAGTACGATCTGGCCAGACATGGACCCAGCGGACATCGACATGGTCAGTCATGCTCTGACCTCTCAGGAGCAAATAATTAAAGTTCACGAGACCCAACTTAACACCATAGCCATGGGAGTACAGCAACTCACGGATCACCAGGACCAGTTCCAACAGGACGTGTGGGCGCAGGTGAACCAGCTGAGCACACAGCTGTGGCAAATTACCACTCACATGGAACAACTGGCTTCACCTCCGCCAACCACACCGGCGTCCCCACCGTCAGTCTCAGCCTCACTGCCAAAAACCCCCATGCCACGACTGGTTCGCCTAGCCCCGCCTGAGAAATATTCCAGAGAATCCGGAAAGTGCTGCTCATTCCTAGTTCAGTGCGATTTACATTTCAAGAATGATCCAGCGGCCTTCTCATCAGAACAAGCCCAGGTGGCCTTCATGATCTCTCATCTGACGGGAAGAGCGGCGGCATGGGCTACGGCTGAATGGGCTCGAGGTGCAGCGATATGCCAAAGTCACCAACAGTTTACAGAAACACTTACCAGCCTGTTTGATCACTCCTCTCCCACTCGCGAAGCTTTGAGGGCTCTGCTAGGGTTGCAACAAAGATCCAGGAGGGTAATCGATTACGCCATAGAGTTCCGCACGCTGGCTGCCAACAGTGGCTGGAATTCCCCTGCCATCAAGGATGCCTTCGTCAACGGGCTCAACGATGATATAAAGGACCACCTCGCCCCCACACGAGACTCCCGCCAAGTTCAAGGACCTAGTCGACCTGGCGATCCGAATCGATAACCGGCTTCAGTTGAGGGAATCGGATCGGCGCCGAGCTGCCAGGGGGACCTCCATTCACGGGGAGCTTCGCCGCGAGTTTCGCCAGTCTTCACCTCCCAGCGCGGAGTGGGCGCCCTCTGCAGGTCAGGAAGAGCCCATGCAATTGGGATGCGCAAGGCTGGATCCGGAAGAACGCAGACGCCATTTAAGGGAGGGTGCGTGCTTCTATTGTGGACAGGCTGGCCATCGCATGGGTTCCTGCCCAGCAAAAGATCGGGCTCACCAGGCATGAGGGGGGCGCTGGTGAGCCAACATAGTTCCATCGCCTCTCCTCGAAGAGCGTTGACTACGATCTCGCTGTATTTTGACCAAAAATTATTTCCTTACAGGCACTCATTGACTCAGGGGCAGATGAGAGTTTAATGGACCAGGCTTTGGCCAAAAAACTAAACATCAGGACGGAACCTCTCAATCAGCCCATATTGGCCCGATCCTTAGATAACACACTTTTAAGCAGAGTCACTCACAGGACTGAGACACTCTCCATGACTATAGATGAGTCACACAACGAATCCATTTTTTTTTCCTGTTAATTGGTAGCACACACCACCCCGTAATCCTAGGGCTACTATGGTTAAAAACTCACAACCCACATATAATCTGGGAGACGGGGAAGGTTAAGAGCTGGGATCCTGCCTGTAGTCTGTCCTGTCATGTCCTGTGCTCTTCTGTTCACAGATCTTCAGAAGCGAAGCCTGACCTGAATCTGGCACCTCCCCTCAGCGACTATCCTGACCTTTTGAAGGTTCCGCCATGCTACCATGACATGAGGGAAGTCTTCAACAAGACCAAAGCCATGTCCCACCACCCTCATCAGCCTTGGGACTGTGCGATTGACCTCTTGCCAAGAGCACCCATTCCCAAAGCCCGTCTGTACGCCATCTCTGGTCCCAAGAGGAAGGCCATGGAGGACTATATTGAAGCCAGGTGAATGACATCACCATAATAAACTGGTACCCGCTTCCACTCATTTCCTATTCACCAAGTTGGACCTGCGGAACGCATACCATCTGGTCAGAATCCGTGAGGGAGATGAATGGAAGACAGGATTTAACACTCCTACGGGCCACTATGAGTACCTCATCATGCCCTTCGGACTGACCAATGCCCCGCTGTCTTCCCGGGCTTCATAAATGAAGTCCTATGTGAGTACTTGAATAACTTCGTCTTTGTATTCTTGGATGACATTCTTATTTTCTCCCCTGATCTTAACATCCACCAGCGTCACGTCCGTCAAGTCTTGAGTCGCCTATGGGAGAACAAGCTGTTTGTGAATGCGGAGAAATGCAAATTCCACGCCTCCTCAGTCTCATTCCTGGGTTTCGTCGTGTCACCTAACCACGTCCAGATGGACCCCGAGAAGGTTAGTGCTGTCTCTAATTGGCTGCCTCTCACATCACGGAAGAAAGTGCAGCAATTTCTGGGGTTTGCTTACTTCTACCGAAAATTCATCCGCAATTTCAGTTTCGTGGCAGAACGCTACATGCACTAATGTCTCCCAAGGTTACCTTTCAGTGTGGTCCTGAGGCTGAAGGGGCTTTCCAACGACTAAAGAAACTATTCACCACCGCACCGGTCCTGAAGATGCCGGACCCCAAGCTTCAGTTCATCATGGAGGTGGATGCCTCCAATGAAGGTGTGGTGGGTCGTTCTATCCCAACGATCTCCAAAAGATAACAGAATCCACCCATGCACCTTCCTCTCTCGCAAGTTATCTCCCGCAGAGAGGAACTATGACGTTGGGAATCGGGAGCTGTTGGCCATCAAAGTGGCCTTGGAGGAGTGGAGACATTGGCTGGAAGGGGCGGTACAACCTTTCCTAGTTTGGACGGATCACAAGAACCTGGAGTGCCTCAAGTCTGCCAAGAGATTAAACTCATGGCAATTAAGGTGGCAATACTTTGCTATACTCTTTTTTAGTAGGTTTTGGTTCACTCTCTCCTACAGGCCAGGCTCTCAGAACGCCAAACCTGATGCTCTGTCCCGCCTGTATGAACCAGGACCGGCGGCCAAGGAACCGGAGCCTATCCTACCACCCGACCGTGTGGTAGAAGCGGTTTCCTGGCAAATAGAAAATAATGTGCAACGGGCGAGTCAGGGTATACCCACTCCAGAGGACTGTCCTCGAAACCGGTTATTCGTACCGGAAGTGTTGCGCTCCCAGGTGATACACTGGGCACACATGTCGTTGCTAACATTTCATCCTGTTGTCAAGAGATCTGTGTTTGTGGTCAAGCAGCGTTTTTGGTGGCCCTCCCTCGCCAAGGACGTGGCGGAGTACATCGCGGCTTGCTCTGTCTGCGCCAGGAGCAAGGCATCGAGACAGGCCCAGATAGGTCTTCTCCAGCCACTACTGGTGCCACACCGACCCTGGTCACACATTTCGCTGGACTTCGTCATGGGTCTGTCGAAAGGTAACACGGTAGTGCTGACAGTGGTAGACCGTTTTTCCAAGATGACCCATTTCATTCCTTTGTCCAAACTCCCTTCTGCCAAAGAAACAGCTCAAGTCCTGATTTCACAGGTATTCCGCATTCATGGTCTCCCCAAGGAAATTGTCTCAGATGGGGTCCCCAGTTCATATCGGGGTTTTGGAAGGAGTTCTGTCAGCGCCTTGGGGCCACCGTCAGCCTATCATCTGGCTACCATCCGGAGTCCAACGGCCAGACAGAGTGGCTGAACCAGGAACTGGAAACCTGCCTGAGATGCCTGGTGGCGCAGAACCAGACGACCTGGAGCAAACACCTCACGTGGGTGGAGTATGCCCACAACTCACTCCCCACGACAGCCACCGGACTCTCACCATTTCAGGTTGTTCATGGATATCAACCGGTACTCTTCCCAGCCAATGAAGAAGAGGTGACTGTCCCATCAGCCCATGCCTTGGCGAGGAGATGCAGGAAGATCTGGGCGGCAGCTCGGCGGGTGCTCCTTCGGGGGCAGTCCTGCATGAAAACGGCAGCGGATCGTCATCGCCGACCGGCACCTGCCTACGCACCTGGCCAAAAAGTATGGCTCTCCACCAAAGACCTGCCTCTACACGTCCATACCAGAAAATTAGCTCCCAGGTTTGTCGGTCCATTCCCGGTGTCCAAAGTGATTAACCCTGACCATGTCTCTGTTACTGTGAGGTCTTGTCAGATCTGTTAGGGTTATGTCCGTTGTGTGATCTGTTCTGGCTGGGTTTCTTTGGAAATCTCTAAACTCCCCTCTTGTTTCAGGTCACCTGAGTTCCCTCCTGGTGTGTTGTGATTGTCTGCCCCGCCCTGATTGTTTCCACCTGTTCCCCATTGCCTCTTGGGGATAAATGGCCCGCGTTTCCCCTGTCCCATTGCCAGGTCATCACATGTCTTCACGGAGAGCTAGAGCTGCTTCGAGATCTCGCCTTTCGTATAGTACACCTGCTACTACTTTCAAGTCTGTTGGTCGGACTCTTTGAATAAAAACCTCATATTACCACAGCTGTCGAGTCTGTCCTGTATTTGGGTCTGTCTGTCATTAGTGCCTGTGTAACAACGTGAATGTAACGTCACACCGACTGCGAGAATCAAGTGGAAGATGACTGATGATGATGACAAAGTAATAAACAACAGCAGCTCTGTAACCATGGTAACGATAACCCGAAGTATGTTAAAGCTGTACATGACGTATCCAAGCAAGATTTTAGTGGCATATAGAATAGACGATTTTGAATTGAAAAACTTAATATATTTAAAATTTTACCGTTTCGCTGTTTATTTACTGTGGTACCTCCCTGGTATTACAGTTAATTTTAGCTCTAAACATCTCGGTTTTCTTCATGAATATTACACATAGTAATTCTTAAATTGCCCTCTAAAAGTCATAATCTAATACGAAGCTTACTATTGGTGCTATATCTAATGTTAACTTTTGTAATATGCTGGATGCTGAAACTATACATGGTTATACTACTTATAGCATTTTAGCTACAGTACAGATAAAAAATATATTTATAGATCTGTCATTTGTTTCCAGCAAACAACTTCAGGCAACTGGTCTGTCCCTGCTCTAAGCCTTGAAACCATTGTTAAAAAAGTAAACAAATCTAACTAATTTGTGTATACATTCCTACATCATGCTTGTTTGTGCAGTGTTGCGGCTAGAGGAGCTCAAAATCAAGGTATCAAGGTGTAGCTGGCCCTTGGTACCAGTAATAAAATGAAGAGTCTCGTACTGGTGTTTAAGTTTTATTTCTTCTTCTGCACCATGAAAAGGAAGTTGAAATACAAAAAAGTGGTTAATTTACACTCCCATGAATTACAAACAAATTCACAAACACATTTCACAAAAAAAAAAAAAATACACTAAATAGCCACAGAATACAAAAAAACAAAAAAAAAAAAAACAAAGGAAAACCTTTCTAAATTAATCCAAATTCAGAAAAGAAAAAAAAAACTAACTGAAGTACAACTTACTACAATTTAACAGAAAAATACACATTTATTAAACAAAGCTAATATTATGATTAAAACCCCCAATACATATCCCCAAATTTGCATAAATACACCAAGCAATGCATACCTCATTCCACTACCAAGGGGGCTAATTGAGGAACGCTGAGGTATCGTCTGTCGGGACTGTCTACTTCCTACCATTAAACTAACAACGGTACATAAATCCTACATTTGTGGCTATGGTTGCCGGAACTTTTACTTTTATTGAGAGTTGGGACCGCAGCGCAGCAACTACATGCGCGCTTTGTTTACTCCAGGAATCAGCTGATCGCCCTGAAACCGGCCGGATTAGCGGCCAGACCCAGGCTAGTGAAATAAAATCTACAGAAAAACACACCGGGGATGCAGAGGAGGACTGAAGAGGAGAAAGAGGGAGGCGGCGAGACAGCGGAGACTTACAGAGTTACACAGTTTCTTCCGGGATCAATAAAGTATTCTGATGTAATCTGTACAAATCAGTTACAACTACTTTGATTAACAGTATAACAAAACTTTTGATGGGACAATGAAGATTTCTTTCTCCTTGTCTTTTTTGCTGGCTGGCTTCAAACAAAAACATCATTCGCTTTGTCACTGGTGAAGTACTTGTAGGCATGCAGGCTCTTGTAGGCCCTCATAGACTCCCCAGAGAACACACAGGGATAACTGATGAGGTCTAAATAAATTTCTGGGAAGGCAATGTCTGGTAGAGCAGTGCACATGTGTAGGCCTCTCATGCTTGCTGTAGATAACAGTTATGGGTCATACATGCCAACATTTCTGCACATATCTCACCCTGTCTGCACCTTTTAGGTGCCCCACAGCCTCTGACAACTCTGGGTCATCTTCTGCTACAACTTGAGACATAGTCCTTTAGCAAATGATCGGGTAATTATTAAAAAAAAATTGGTGGTAATGACGATCCTAGCTTGACTCCATAGACATAATAAAGAAGAGACGCCGCATTGAGCACTACTGCTACTAGCCCTGACGAGCCGTAGTATCGCCATCTTGGAGTCTAGTATAACCCACTCTACTCAGTGACTGGCGCAATAAAGTGTCTACGCATGAAATCCATTGTAACTCTGAATACTAAACTGATGTTCAAGCATTTTTTTTCATTTTGGTCCAAATTTCTTACATGTAGTTATGATACAGAACATTTTTTATTTATTTATTTATTAATTTTATATTAATTACCACTAATGGAAGATTCTGATAGACTGTATGACATGTATATTGCTAAAACTATAAACACGTCCAAGTGTACACACACACGCATATATATATATATATATATATATATATCTTTATATATCTTATATATTATTATTATATCTTATATATATTATATATAATTATTTTTATCTTATATATATATATATATATCTTTTAAAATATACATATATACATATAACCATTTCTGAATACATATTTCTACATAGAATATAATAGATAAAGTTAGATATAAGAAAATGAAAATAAATACAAATCATATGTGAACTATGAGTATAATTCATATCTATGTAATATATTTAATAAGAGGAAAACATTAATAAATCAGAGTATCAAAATCAATCATATATGAACATAAGATGTAAGAAGTATGACAACCATTCTTTAACAAAACTACTATTATGGTGCAAAACTGTTTATAATGAACCAACCCTTTTAAAATTGTGATTAAGCTTATTTGGAAACTTTTTCAGATGTTCAGTTGCTGCATTGTCAAGTTAATGGGGTGGGAATGAGTCATGAGAAGTAGCTACTGATGGTGAAATATATGTGAATAACACAGGCTGTGACACCCGTGTAAA
>JBCNYH010042970.1:0-11886 GCA_039654325.1 Tandanus tandanus | reverse complement strand
CACTTATTTCTTCACCTGGGAATCCTCTGATCCTCAACACGGAGATCCTGTTCGTGACGCCAAAATGTCCTGGAAAACTTAGACAATAACTTGTGCACAGACAAGTTCTTAGAGACAATACCCGTTTAATAGTACTATCTCATATATATAATGGGTCACAGTTTCACACAGTGTAGAATACCGCAAGAAAGTGAGACAAAAAACAGTTGATGGACAGTTGGAGATAAAAGTAAAAACAGACAGAGAGAAATTCATTCGTTACTTACACAATATCTATCTTCTATTGCCTTCTATATGAATGTGTGTGACTAATTCTTAGAGAGGTTGACCACATTATCTTCATAACAGAGAGTCCTCGCTGTCCTTGTAACACATAGATAAACTAGCACATGACTACATGCGCACTAACAATGTGTTCAATTATTTCTAATACAGAAGACAATAGAGTGCATAAACAGTACAAAAAGAAAAGACAACACAAGAATGAGACACTTGGCGCCGAAAGAAAAACAAAGATAAGATGGAATTAAAAAATGAAAAGATGTACAGAGTAGGTGAAGTAGTACAAATAGAATATAGGCATAGATTAAACATAAACATAGCAGCGTAATGAAATAATGACAGGGTTGAGGTAGTGCAATAAATAGTGAACAATGCAAGTTGTGTGTGTGTGTGAGAGGGACAGAGTTTTGAACAGTTCAGTTCTTTTAGTCTTGTACAGTTCTGGGTGTATATGTGCGTGTGTGTGTGTGAGAGGGACAGACAGTTTTGTTCAGTTCTTTTAGTCTTGTACAGTTCTGGGTGTATGTGCGCGTGAGAGAGAGAGATTTTGTGTAATTCAGTCCTGGGAGGAGCTTGATGGCTTGAGGAAAGAAACTTTTACACAGTCTGGTTGTGAGGGCCTGAATGCTCTGGTACCTCTTTCCAGATGGCAGGAGGGTGAAGAGTGTGTGTGGGGTCATCCACAATGCTGTTAGCTTTGCAGATGCAGCATGCAGTGTAAATGTCCATGACAGAGGGAAGAGAGACTCCGATAATCTTTTCAGCTGTCCTCAATATCCGCTGAAGGGTCTTATGATACGAGACGGTGCAGTTCCCAAACCAGGCAGTGATACAGCTGCTCAGGATGCTCTCAGTGGTCCCTTTGTAGAACACAGTCAGGATGGTGGAAGGGAGATGGGCTTTCCTCAGCCTCCTCAGGAAGTAGAGGTGCTGCTGGGCTTTCTTGGTGATTGAGCTGGTGTTGAGTAACCAGGTGAAGAACGATGAAGTTCTCTGCCAGATGAACACCAATGAATTTGGTGGTCTTGATGATCTCCACGGAGGATCCGTCGATGAACAGTGGGGAATGGTCACCCTGTGCTCTCCTGAAGTCAACAATTATCTCTTTAGTCTTGTCGATGTTCAGAGACAGGTTGTTGGCTCTACACCAGCCTGTTAGCTGCTGCACCTCCTCTCTGTATGCTGACTAGTCATCCTTGCTGATGAAACCCACCATGGTCGTGTCATAGGCACACTTAATAATGTGGTTGGAGCTGTGCATTGCTGCACAACAAAGTGAACAGCAGTGGACTGAGCACACAACCCTGAGGAGCTCCAGTGTTCACTGTGGTGGTGCTGGAGATGCTGGAGCTACTGTTCCCTATTCGGACTGACTGGGGTCTCCCAGTCAGGAAATCCAGAATCCAGTTGCAGAGAGAGGTGTTCCAGCCCAGCAGTCTCAGCTGCTGAGGGATAATTGTGTTGAACTCTGAACTAAAGTCTATGAACAACATTCGTACATGTGTCTTTACAGTCCAGGTGTGTGAGGGCCAGATGGGGGATTGTGATGATGGCGTCATCTGCAAGGGGTCCAGTGAGGATGGTAGCTGTGACTTGATGTGCCTCATGAAGAGCCTCTTAAAGCATTTCAGCACAATTGGTGTGAGTGCGATGGGACAGTAGTCATTGAGGCAGGAAACCATAGACTTCTTAGGCACGGGGATGATGGTTGTTGTCTTGAGGCACGTTGGGATGATGGAGCTGCTCAGCGAGATGTTGAAGATGTCAGTGAAGACATCTGCTAGCTGCTCTGCACACTCCCTGAACACTCTGCCAGGAATGTTGTTGGTCCAGCAGACTTCCGTGTGTTGACTCTGCATAGAGTTCTCTTCAAGTCAGCCATGGTGAGACAGAGCACCTGGTCGTTAGGAGGGATGGTTTTCCTCCCTGAACATGTCCCAGTCAGTGCACTCAAAACGGTCCTGAAGAGCAGATATGGGTCCTGCTGGCCAGGTTTTAAAATGTTTCAGAACCGGTTTAGAGCGTCTGAAGAGTGGTCTGTATGCTGGAATCAACATTATAGAGATGTGGTCTGAGTAGCCGAGGTGGCGGTGGGGTTCCGCACAATACATGCTGAGAATGTTTGTTTGTGTAAACAAGATCCAGCGTGTTCGCTTTTCTTGTAGCAAAGTCCACATGCTCATGGAATTTAGGGAGCACTGTTTTGAAATTTGCATGATTAAAATCTCTGGCAACAATAAATAGTCCTTTGGGGTGAACATTCTGCAGCTAGCAATAGCTCCGTAGAGCTCACACAGAGCCTCCTTAGAATTAGCACTGGGTGGAATGTACACTCTGATAATAAAAGCGATAGTGAATTCCCTGGGTAAATAAAAAGGTCTGCATCTAACACTCTCGAACTGCAGTAGTTAGACACAAGCACAGAGTCCTTACACCATTCTGAGTTAATGTAAACACACCTCCGCCATTGCAAGTCTTACCGCACAGAGCTGCATTCCTGTCAGCACAAAACACGGTTAGGCTGGCTAGCTTAATTAAGGTGTCCGGAACTCTATCGTTGAGCCATGTCTCCATAAAAACAAAGACACAGCAGCTGTACTCAGGCTGTGTAGTTTGCTGGAGTCAGAAGCTGTCCAATTTATTGTCCAGTGAGCAGACGTTGGACAAAATGATGGAGGGTTGTGCCGGCCGGCTAGGATTTGCTTGCTATTGCTGTGCTGCCATCTTGTAAAGCAGTATTGGGTCAAGCTGAAATAACCGATGGCCACAATGCTATATCAGCCTCATTTGCTACAAAATCAGCAAACTCCTTGAAATTGAGGTATTCTTCTGTTTTTCGCAGCTGCTTTGTGACATGGCGATTCCAACGAGAAGTCAACCAGTCTGGGAGCTTCTCAGAATCATCAGAATCAGAATACTTTATGTATCCTGGAGGAAACTGTGTAAATTCTGGAGGATCTTTTGTTTTTCCTCACAGTCATTTAACATGTGAAGCCCTTTAATGTGAGGCATGACATTGCTGCAGACTGTCAGAAAATCACCAAATTGTCTTAATTTGACTGACTCTTGAGCTAATCTTGGGCCTGTTTAGTTTTTCTCTGAATGCATGCTGGATCACAAAGGGATGGCCATACTGAGCATTTAACGCTTCCCATGCTTGGTTGTAAGCTTCATCGTTCTTCCTGTAGAAGCTTCTTTCTACTACTGATCGTGCCTCACCACTGAGATACTTGTGCAGGTAAAACAACCCTGTCTGCTGGATTTACACATCAACATTCTATCAGTACCTTGAAACTTGTTCTCCATTCTAAGAACTTAAGTGAGTCTCCTGAGAAGACTGAGGGCTCAGGTGTAGGAAGCCTTGAAAGGGTTATTGTGTCATGTAGAGCTTGTACTATTGATATTTCATTGTGTTAACATTTATAGTCTGATTCACAATTTGAAATATTTTCTGTTTGCATGTTGCATTTGTGTAAAACATGAGCATATTCCATAAAAAGTAGCGTCAAACACTTTTAGTTTCAGACAAGCTAATGGGATGCCACAATATGTGTGTTAAAATCCTAATTTTGGTTTAGGATTCCACTAATTAAATCTACTAACCTTGAAGTTACTGCTAAAATATATGCCTTATAACACAATCAAAATATAATTGAGTAGTGAAATAAGCGGCAAGGACAGTGTTTTATTTGTGTGGAAAATGTGGGTGGTTTATCTCTACTTACCCAAATTATAGGTGACTGAGATAGTGTATGACTGATTGTTTAGCCTGAGCCCAAATTCCTACATCAAGTGCACCTGGGAAGAGAGAATTTTGTATGGTGAGTTGGAATAAAGGCTATTAAAGGCCCAGGAGTTTATTTTTTTTTTATGTAATAACCTTGGCATTGCAGTCCAATAAGCTGTCCCGCCCGGCACAATAGGCGCTGGGTACAAGCTTGGACAGGTTGCTTTTTCAAAAACGTCACTGCACGCCCGCATTTGGACCCTAGGGACTCACATAGTCTGTTCACTAAGTAGGACTGGTATTTTACTTGTGAAGCAATGGGTGATTTTTGTATAATATTAGATCAGTCAGAGAGACGAATTAAATCAAGGACAGGTAGAGATGAATGGCCCAAGAAACAGAAAAAATGTGGGTAACCACTAAGCAAGAACAGGAATTATTACCTAGATCAGATGAAGATAATCCAACTAAAAATAATTTAATACTTATAAAAGATTCAACTTCTAAATCTAAGCAAACAGCAGAAAAAACTGGATAGCTGCAGGATGCCATAAATGGGGCACATGTAAAATGCAGTTACAAGAAGCAGAGAAGCAGGATGTGCAAGTCAGAAACACCTGTGGGTATACGGCATCTACCACTGATATGCCTAAATCGCTTACATCAGATCCTCCGATTATACTCATGCCACAAATTGAGAAAAAATCTAGCACTGCAAAATTAAATTAACATGATAAAGATTCATTGCTGCCATATAGAACTGAGCCAGGCCCATATGATGAATATCAGGTTGCCACGGGGTTTCATTCATTCACCAGATCTCTTTAACCACTGCTTGAAATGGGACCTCTCAACTTTTGAACTGCTTTAAAAACAAATTTTGTTGTTGACATTTTGCTTGCAGCTCCAGATGCAGACACAGCATTGAAAGCCACTCGTTCTCTTCAACATCTGAGCACATGTGGCTATAAAGTCTGTAAAAAGAAATTGCAAATGGCTCGGCCACAGGTAAAGTTTTTGGGCTGCTTGATTAGTTCACCTAACATGACACCTACAACTTCACACAGAACATCGATCCTTAATCATCCCAAACCACACAGTCAAGGAAATGCTGTCTTTTCTTGTCTCACAGGGTATAGCCGAAACTACATTTCAGACTATTCTACAGTCACTGCCCCATTGCGTGCTCTCGTAAATAAAGCATAGGCCACAAATCTGTCAGCCCTCCTTATCTGGACACTCGAAGCTGGGTCTGTGCAGACAAAACAACTTATGTCATCAGCCGCAGCACTCTCTCCTCCTGACTACACAGCACCGTTTCATTTAGACATTTCTAAAAAAGACAGACATTTTAATGCAGTCCTTTATCAGAAAAAGGGAGAGGATGGAATAGCCTCCCGAAAACTTTTGATGTACTATAGTTTAAAATTGGGCAACACAGAAATTGGCCATCCACAATATACAAAACCTGTTGCTGCTGTAGAAAACAGCACACATCATGTGTCACCCACTCACAGTGCACACAAATCATGGTATTACAGGATTTTTGCAGTCAACTGTGTTCACAAACAAATTCCAAAACACACTTGAACAATTACACATTACATGCCATGTTTACACCTTTGCCTGTGTAAGTGACATGCAAAACGGAGAAACATGATTGCGCTGCACATGTAATATGAGGGATGAAATTGAGAGATGAGATACACTGAGCTGCTACCAAACCCACAGGAAGTGCTCTTCTGTTTTGGGTATTGCTATAGAACACAAGCAGGAGGTTTATTAGCTTCCTATGCAGTGGTAAGCCTATCTAAAACCGGATTTGAAACCGTGGTGGCAGGGATAATTCCCCAGCCTGCATCTGCACAGACAGCTGAAATAGTTGCACTCACAAAAGCTTTAACACTATTGAAGGATAAATCAGGAAACATTTACACTGACTCTGCTTATAATCACAATGCCATTTTTGTCAATGCACCAAACTGGAAAAGAAAGGGATTCGTTCCTAGCACTGGTACCCCGATCAAACATCTGAAACACATGATTGAGTTAAGTGATGCTGTAGACCTCCCACAAAAGGTGGCAGTACTGAAATTCAGGGGACATCAGAAAGGAAACAGTTTCATTGTGCAGGGGAATAAGGAAGCTCTGGAGCAGCAAAAGCAGCAGGAGGATATGAGGGACCAGTAAGTAAACAGATGGTGCAGATAGAAAATGAAGAACAAGAACCACAATTGACAGAAGAAGTTATCAAAGAACTTCAGCAAAAGGCAGGAAGGTATTAGCAGGCTAGATGGGCAGAAAAGGGAGCAACAGAAAAATATGGACTTTGGAGAAGTCATGATGGTAGATTAGTAGCTCCGGCTGGACACCTAGCAATTTTGTGTCAACAGCCACATGAAATGGAACATGTTTCAAAAATAAAAACACATCAACTTGAATAATATTATCATCCATATATGAATGACATGGTGACTCTAACGTTACAAGAGTGTGAAGCTTGTAGAAAGTTTAATCTTAAAACTACCCTGAAAGTAACACCCGGAGTGTTTCATGTACCATCTGCCCATGAAGTACCATACACCCTTCTATCCATGGAAAGACATTATCATTGACTTTACTGACATGGAAGAAGAAAATAAAGTTAATATAATGAGTAGATATCTCCTGGTATGTGTAGATACCTTCTCCCGCTGGGTAAGGGCAATACTGGCAAGAAAATAAACAGCACACTTTGCTAATAAACATCTGCAGCAAGTAGAAAAACACTTTGGTTTTGTTCACAAGTTTGGCTCAGTATATCACCCAGCATCACAGGGTCTAGTGAAGAGGACTAATAGGACGTTAAAGTCCTCACTGGCAAAAATCATGCATGCATCAACGATGAATTGGTTCTACGCTCTTCCATTAGCCCTTATGGTGGTGCATTCAACACCAAACTTATCTACATGTTTGTCACCACATGAGCTTCTCACTGGCAATTGGCCAGAGCAGGATATTAGACCGCCATAAGGTGAAGAACTAAGTAACTATGTAAGAACATTAACCACCCTGACACAGTCTCTCACTATACAGGTGCTGAACCTCCAGAAGACCAGGAAGACAACGCCTTGGATCCACCCAATGTAGGGGATTATGTGTGGGTCAAAACCTTTAAGGCAGGTCCATATCAGGTGAAGAAAGTCACCTCATATGCTATGCAGGTTGATAAACCAACTGGACTAAGCAATTGGCATCATTTGACAGAATGCTCCCCAGTATGTACTCTGCTGAGTGAAATAAGGCAAAATCTAGTTGAATTGAAAAAAGTAATTCTTACGAGGTCAGTAGAGCTAAACTAAAAAAATCATAAAAGTTATACTAAAATCCTCTAGATTTCCGGCCACTATTCTCTCTTCCCCAACCCCGTTCCTGTTCTTTCCACAGGAATTTACATATTTACATTTAGACATATCTATATCATTTTGTATAGCTAAATTACTGTACATTTTGCTCGATTATTCATGTTTGGAAATATTTATTATAGATAAACGTTAAGCATTTCTTCAGTGTCACTATGCATACTATTCTAAACTGTTCCCTAAGGGGGACATTATGTACCGTGCCGTTAGGATTAATTATAGTTATGCATTGCAGCAGCTCTTGCTTAAGAAACCATAACAGAAAATAGAATGTTATTACAATTGGCTGAGGCTTGATCCTTGTTATCATCTGATCAAGTTGACACTGAAGACACGCATTTTTAGGTGGTTACATTATTATTTATTTTTGTCATATGATTGCGCTATATTGCTGAGCCGCTGTGATTGATATGTTCAGCACACATATTGTTTTTTACTCCATAGAATGGTGTAAAAAGGGGAAATGCTAACATTTATATTTATATTATCTGTTTGCATGTTGCATTTGTGTAAAACATGAGCACATTCCATGAAAAGGAGTGTCAAACACTCTCTTCATTTGAGACAAGCTAATGGGCATAGAAAACTCCCAAATTCTTTCATATGAACAAAATAGTCTTCACCTCTGTAAATCTGTCAACTTTTATGTGTTGTTTGCATAGCGTCCATCTGTATAACGGTGTATGTTTTTAATTATGCTGTTTTTCGATGCTTGATGCAGACATGATGGCTTTGCTAGAGGTTAAAGGCTATATGTGAGGGACAGCATCAGTTTGGGTGGAGATTCTATTTTATGTGTATTCACACACACAGTCGACAAGCTGGAAACACCCCAAAGAGGATAGAAGAAGAAGACTTGGCACCAAAGAGAAGATGGAGTTCACATCGTCTGATTGCTGGAGAGGGTGGATCAACTCAGACTTTGTGAAACGCGGCCACATGCAATATCACATGTATTGTAATTATTCTGATTTATTTAATTAAATTGCTTCGTTGGGAACTGATCGAATCTGCTTCATTTTTCACACATCAACAAACACCAGGAACTGATGAAGCCTAGAGAAGATGGTTCATTGCAATTGTTAGTATTGGTTATTTGCTCTGTTCTAATTTATTTATGTGGTACTGTGAACAATTGGTCGCTTTACTGCATGCTACTTGAGCTTCACTACAAATCTCACTTGAGTCAGATGGGAGTATAAATTAAGCTTAGCAGCTATCACATCAAGATTTCTTTGCTTTTCTAGTCTCTTTAGTTTTTGCTTCTGTGCAGCAATTGCCTCCTTTATGTTCATCTCAGCCCTCTTTGCCGTGTCATCAGAGCACTCTTGTTTAAGGTTGGTGCAAGCAGCATTGACCTGCTCTTTTCATCATTCATACAATGTGATGAATTTACTCTTCTTTTGAGTGCCCTCTTGTTGCTTCAGCTCCAAAATTTTGGGAGTTAATCTTTTCTTTTGTGAAGATTTCCTTTTTTTGACTGTCTGGGTTTGTCCCATTTGGCACCACCAAATGCGCAAACAACCATTTGCAACCATGCAGTTACCAGCACAATTTAGCAATACCTCTGTCCACTTAAGCTTGTCTGATCAGATATTTAAATTCTCAAATTAATGGAAAGTATTTAAAAACAACATTGATCCATTAAAGCATATTTTAAGAAGTGTCATTTAATGTTTTGTTTGTATGAATTATTCTCTCAAGGCACCAGCAGTTTCATTTAAGACCAAGATGACAGCGGGTGCACAGCGCGAGGTTCAGCGTTTCTTCAGATTTTGCAAGTTAGCAGTGATATTCCTGCTCATTTTGGGCCTGTTCGTACAGAACAGCTTCTCGTTTACATCCTACACCTGAGAAGAGCCTCTGGATATTGGATTACAAAACTCTGACTGTTTTATCAGCAGCCTTCATCTCATCCCGGAGCTCAGAAGAACACCCGATGCTATGCAGGCTACCCGACCAATCGGAAGTGCTCGCAGGTGGTGTAGAGACCGTAAACAAAGGCAAGGGACGTGTGGAGGGCTAAGAGCTAAGCTAAAGCTAACACCACACCAGCTTTCTTTACCCAACATTTTCCTTGCTAATGTGCGGCCCTTGTTGAACAAAATGGATGATTTACGACTTTGGATCATACGGGAACTCGGAGCCCTTTCTGAGCGGACATACACCAGGTGGAAATAAGGTCCCTCTCTTTTCTCTGGTTATTTCTTAGTTCATACGCAATAACTCAGTAATCATTCAAAATACAAAAGATCTCAATGCAGCAGATGAGGAGATGAAGAGAAGTAAGATTCTTTTTATTTAGAGTTGCAGTCAATCACACACAAGTCTGAGAGAGCAGCTGGCCTTAAATTGCCCTCTGAATTCCCCTTTCTTAAATACACTTAGCGCCCCTATGGTGCCTCCTTGTTTTGATTGACATATGCGGAGTCATTTCCCATTATTTTCATGGTTTTAAGCTATTTTAACCCTTCCCGCCTTGATTTGCACATTTTTTCATTTCCCATTGTTTTCACATTTGTCCCACTACCACCCTAGATTTGATGTCATTCTCCCCTGATGACATCATTTTTGCTCATCCTAATTCCCCTTATTTTTAGGTCACTATGGGAGTTTCTAAAAAAAATTGGCACTTTCTTATAAGCACCAACTTCTGTAATGTAAAGCAAATGTAACTTCATTTGATCTTATTCATTCAAGCTGTTTACATGGGTTATTCTGATTTGTACGCTGTTTTTTCAACATTTCAACCATGTGTAAGTACCTCGATCTCATTATTTTATGTCATCTTATCCTTTCCCTAAGTATTTTTAATATGAGTAAGCTTTATTTTTATTGCAGTTCTGCACTTTCCTAATTTCAGCATTGCTCAAGCTTCACTTCACACTCTTGCATTCCATTGCTCTTTAGCATACTATGTCACTGTGTTCTGGTCACTCTGTTCTGCTTTTGTTTATGTCAGGACAGGTCACCGAGCCCCTTTGGCACAGTGTACCATTCCTTCTACCCATATTTGGGTTTCTTTAAGCCTTCAAGAAATCCAATGCCTCTTTCTTGGCTAACTGGTAAGCTTTGGTTAAGATCTTTATATGGCCAAGCATTTCATTGCCTTTTCCTGTTTTTCTCATCCACAGCTCAGTCAACTCATCACGCCCTTTTTAGGAGGAGAAGAAGCACTTTGCTGTGTGCCGTTGCCTGTGCAATCCACCCTGCTTATCTGCAGACCTGCTTGACTACGTGGGTTTTCTTTCTGCCACCTGGTTCCAACCTACACCTCCTGGGTTTCAGTCCAGGCCCAATCTTTAACCTTCCCAGCCTCCTGCTGTCACTCATGATCAGTCTATTCAATCTCAACCTGAAACCCGGGACCAATCTACCCAGGTCCACTTTTGGCATTGTCATCACTGTCCATGTATTAATTCCCCATCTAGTTTTCCCTCCGGTTCTTCTTTCATTCCCTTACGTTCTCCTGAATATTCTACTCCAGAACCCTCTCCTCCTAATTCCCCAACGGATCATTGGTCAGATTCCTCTGTTGAGTGTTATGACTCCCCTACTGATTACTCTACCTCCCCTGCGGGACCTGAGCTTCCTTCTTCTTCCACTGATCCTCCTGTTCCAATAATCCCTCTTGACAAGCAGACTGATCTGTAATTTCATTTCTTTAATAAATTTTCTCTCTGTCACCTTTTAGTCTCAGTGTGGTTATTTCATTAGTACACTAACAGCAATGCTGCTTCATGATTATTATAAAGGTTATATGTAATTATTTTAATCTTTGTATTTCACCAGAGCTGGTTACTTAAACTTTATCTTAACATTTCTATGAATAAACACTACTTTTAGTCAAAATATTGCTAATTTAAAGCTGAGTATAAGTCTTAATGCTAAATTAAGCAAGATATAGGTTTTCTCCCGACAATCACCTACAACAGGAGACTTATGGACTGTAATGTCATGATATTCACGGAAACATGGCTACAGAGTGGAATACTCAACAATGCTAAAGAGCTAGCCGGGCGCCACATTCTCCGGGCAGACAGAATAGCAGCTGACTCCAGTAAGACAAAAGGTGGAGGATTGTGCATTTATGTCAACAAGGCTTGCTGTACAAACTCTGTCATTGTTGGAAGATACTGCTCAGCTAACCTAGAGTTTCTCATGGTTAAGTGTAGACCTTTCTATCTGCCAAGGGAGTTTACTTCTACAAATGATAACAGCTGCATATATACCCCTGGATGCTAATGCTAAGCTTGCTATGATTGAATTCCATGACTGAACAAAAAACTGCAAACCTAGAGGCTGCATTCATTGTGGCGGGTGACTTTAACCACTCCAACCTCAAGTCAGTACTTCCCAAATTCAACCAACATGTTTCCTGCCACACCAGAGGGGACAAAATTCAATTCAATTCAATTCAGTTTTATTTGTATAGCGCTTTTAACAATTGACATTGTCACAAAGCAGCTTTACATA
>JBCNYH010042514.1:0-11903 GCA_039654325.1 Tandanus tandanus | reverse complement strand
ATTTAAATATGCAAATCATATTTAAATGAACCCTGCACTGGAGATTCCCCTCTTTGCAGGATCAGAAAACCCTTACAGTATGAGTAAGACGGGAAAAAAACATTTCATGGAATGTGAATTAGAGACGCTCCTCCTGGAGGCACGCAAAAATGTACTGTTTGGCACGCTGTCCTCCGGCATTAACAACAAACGTAAGAGGTCTGAGTGGGAGAGTGTATGTGAGGCCATCAATGTTGTGGGGTCGGAAAGGCGTACACACACGGAGTTAAAAAAGAAGTGGTCAGACTTAAAGGTGGCCGTTAAGTGGAGGAAGGCTGCCCACCGCCAAACTCTGGCCCAATCAAGTGGGGGGACATCAGAGGAGGACCTCACCCCGTTTGACCAGAGAGTCGCCGAAATCATAGGTGACACTGCTCTTTCAGGGGTGGTGGGAGCTCATGTGGGGGACTCCGATTACCCCCAAGGTAAATATGTCCATATTTGTAACTCACACGGGTGAATAGCCTGCTCACAGCCCTGTGATATAGAGGTTCATGCGTAAATGTGTGCATGCTATTTGGTTTAACAGATTTAAACATGCCAGTACAAGAAAGAGGATATCCAAGACTGACTCATGTTTAAGTACGATTTATTCTTTTTAAAACAGACAATGAGTCTGAGGACACACAGCCACAGCCACGTGCCACAGACTCGGGGGGTTTCTCCAACATCCACGGCGGCTCTGGCGTCACAGAAACGTGGGATTCCTCCACCATCCCCGGCGTCTCCGGCATCAGTGCACCCAAACCTCCGGCTGCTGATGCCTTCCCGACTGGCTGTGTCCTCACCCGTGCTGTGCTGGAGTCACAAGAGGAAATAGTGAGAGCAATCGGCGGCATAAATGACCGCCTGGATCAGCTGATAGGCATTCTCACAAATATCAGTGACTCAATAAATGCATTGGTGAATAAGTGCCTCTTTTATATGGTTGAAATCAACCACCCATCGCGCACAGTGCCAGCTTGTAGTTCCCAACCATGCTGTTACTCAGGATGTATGAATCGTGCGTTGAACTAGGAAACCTCGCCACAATGTTAGTTAATTGCATTTGTGCATCACATATGATCTGTACATTGATCGAATGAAAATGCTTCCTGTTGACATAAACAAATTCATCCTACGATGGCGCTTTTATAGCAATGTGTGTGCAGTCGACAGTGCCGATTACATTAGGAAAACTGCCTCTCGCTGCAAATTGCGCTTTAATTAACTCTGAGGACTAAATTTCACATTATCAATAGTTTCCCACCATCACCTCTAAGTGTTGCCAAAGGACCAACAGCTGCAGAAGCATGCTTACGCCAGCCATAAAGTTGGCATGAGGCACCGCACATTTCCATGGACATTTCACTCTTGATACATCTGAACTTTGCCGTGTGAAAGGACGTACGCCACGTTTTTGTGCGTACGTACCCTTTGTACATGAGGCCCCAGGTGAGGTTCTCTGCCAGATGAACACCAAGGAATTTGGTGCTCTTGACGATCTCCACAGAAGATCCGTTGATGAACAGCAGGAAATGGTCACTCTGTGCTTTCCTGAAGTCAACAACCATCTCTTTAGCCTTGTCGACATTCAGAGACAAGTTGTTGGCTCTACACTAGGCTGTTAGCCGCTGCACCTCTGTAAGCTGACTCGTTGTTCTTGCTGATGAGACCCACCATGGTCGTGTCATTGTCGAACTTAATAATGTGGTTGGAGCTGTGCATTGCTGTAGTCGTGAGTCAACAAAGTGAACAGCAGTGGACCTAGCACATAGCCCTGGGGAGCTCCAGTGTTCAGTGTGGTGGTGCTGGAGATGCTGTTCCCAATCCGAACTGTCTAGGGTCTCCCAGTCAGGAAATCCAGAATCCAGTTGCAGAGAGAGGTGTTCAGGCCCAGCAAGCTCAGCTTCTCAATCAGCTGCTGAGTGATGATTGTGTTGAATGTGGAACTAAAGTCTATGAACAGCATTCGTATATATGTGTCTTTACAGTCCAGGTGTCTGAGGGCCAGGTGGAGGGTTGTGATGATGGCATGATCCGTAGAGCAGTTAGGACAATACGCAAACTGCAACGGTCCAGAGAGGATGGTAGCTGTGACTTGATGCGCCTCATGACGAGCCTCTCGAAGCATTTCATCACGATTGGTGTGAGTGCAATGGAACGATAGTCATTGAAGCAGGAAACAGTGGTCTTCTTAGGCACAGGGACGATGGTCGTTGTCTTGAGGCACGTTGGGATGATGGAGCTGCTCAGCGAGATGTTGAAAATGTCAGTGAAGACATCTATTAGCTACTCTGCACACTCCCTGGGCACTCTGCCAGGAATGTTGTCTGGTCCAGCAGACTTCCATGTGTTGACTCTGCCTAGAGTTCTCTTCACATCAGCCGTGGTGACACAGAGCACCTGGTCATTAGGAGGAGTGATGGTCTTCCTTGCTGTTGTGGTGTTCTGTGCCTCAAACCGAGCGTAGAAGTCGTTCAGCGCATCTGGGAGGGAGGCATCATGTCCTGTAGTTGGTGATTGCCTGGATGCCCTGCCACATGCGCTGGGAGTCTCCGCTGTTCTGGCAGAGGCTGTGGATTCTCTGGGCGTGTGCGCGCTTCGCCTCTCTGATGGCTCGGGACAGTTTGGCCCTTGCTGTTTTTAAGGCCGCCCTGTCCCCTGCTCTGAAGGCAAAATCTCTCGACTTCAGAAGAGCACACACTTTTGCAGTCATCCATGGCTTCTGGTTGGAGCGTGTGATGGTGGTCTTGGAGACAGTCACCTTATCGATGCACTTCCTGATGTAGCCAGTCACTGATGCCTTGTACTCCCAAAGTCAAAAGAGACGCTCCGGGAGTCACCGTTGGTTGCAGCCTCCCTGAACATGTCCCAGTCAGTGAACTCAAAACAGTCCCGACAGTCCAAAACAGTTCAGTTTCAGAACCTGTTTAGAGCGTCTGATGAGTGGTCTGTATGCTGGAATCAACATCACAGAGATGTGGTCTGAGTTGCCTAGGTGGGGGCGGGGCTCCGCACAATACGCGCCAGGAATGTTTGTGTAAACAAGATCCAGCATGTTTCCTTCTCTCGTAGCAAAGTCCACATGCTGATGGAATTTAGGGAGCACTGTATTGAGATTTGCATGATTGAAATCTTCAGCGATGATAAACAGTCCTTTGGGGTGAGCATTCTGCAGCTCGTTAGTCTCCTTAGCATTAGCACTGGGTGGAATGTACCCTCCGATAATAAAAGCGATAGTGAATTCCCCGGTAAATAAAAAGGTCTGCATCTAACAGTTCCGAACTCCACTACCGATGAGCAGTGGTTATACACAAGCACAGAGTCCTTACACCATTCCGAGTTGATGTAAACACACGCGCCGCCACCGCAAGTCTTACCGCACAGAGCTGCATTCCTGTCGGCACGAAACACGGTTAGCCCGGCTAGCTAGAATGTGGTGTCCGGAACTCTGTCGTTGAGCCATGTTTCTGTAAAAACAAAGACTCAGCAGTCTCTGTACTCACACCATGTAGTTTGCTGGAGTCGGATGTTGTCTAATTTATTGTCCAGTGAGCAGACATTGATAGAGGGTAGTGCCGGCTGGCTAGGGTTTATTTTTAGCCTAGCATGGATACCCGCTTGTTTTTGGCGCTTCCGCCTCCTCGAGCACTGCTTGCGACGTCCTCTCTCTCAGCCACCGGCATCAGGCGACGCTGAGGACTGAAGGCCTGGTCTTCGCAGCAAGACGAGTTCACGGGGTTTGCAGAGTACATCATCATGCAGGTTAGTAACTGCATGATTTCTTAGATGCAGTATCGTCTCACAGTCGTATACATGAACACCGCTGTCTTTGGTGTCCATTGCACTTGAAATTCGGGCAAAAACAAAGATATAGCACCATTTTGGTTCCGGAGTGGCTGCTGCTTGCTATTGTCATGCTGCCATCTTGTGTGTGTGTGTGTGTGTGTGTGTGTGTGTGTGTGTGTTTGGAAGGGGTCATACAGTTAGTCAAAGATTTCTGAGTGCTGCAAAATGAACTAATTAACTGAGAGAAAATGTTGACAAAGAGTGTAATTTGAGGCCCAATTAAAAAAATAACAGAGCAAAACATGAGACGATAGACATTTTTCTCTTTTCTCTTTCTCTTTTCATTTTTCTCTTTTCACGCTAATCCACAGCCCTCTTTTGGTATTCGACAAGGTTGTATTTTAGGCCGTCTGATTTTTTTTTCTGTACATGCTCCCTGTGTGTAATTATTATTTGAAAACATGATATTAGCTTCCACTGTTATGCTGACACACGGTTGTATAGTTCAGCAAAGCCAGATAAGAGATAACAGTTTGATAAAGTTGAGGAATGTGTAAGGGACATTAGACATTGAATGTTTACTAACTTCCTCTTATTGACAATAGATCAGACAATATATCCTCCTGAGACCCAAAAATTAATGTTCTGTGTCTCCTTATTTCTTCACACTTCTTCTGTCCCTCACCACCCAATAACTATTGAACTTGATCAATGTCTTCAAACAAGACGTAGTTTGGGAAAAGAGTAACAGCCAATGGCTCTCATATGAGGATATTACAAGGACACACATACAATATTGTTTTGAAAAAATATGATGTCCTCATAAGAGGACATTGGGGTCTCAAGAGGATATATATCTGACAAGAGAGAGGGACTCTTTTCTTGAAACTCAAGCAGCTAAAAAAAAATCTTCTTATTACAGTGTAATTCTGGATTATCTTTCAGTGTCATCAGGTACAGCTGTAAAACACCTTGGTGTGATAGTCGACTCCACTCTTTCATTTGAAACCCATGTAGATAATATTACACTGATAGCCTTCGTTCACCTCATAAATATTGCTATGATAAGAAACATGTTGTCACTGCATGGTGCAGAAAAACATGTTTTTTAAATCTCTAGATTGGATTGTTGTAATGCACCATTGTCTGGGTGTTCCAGTTCTTATTAGAACCATAGGATGTGATCACGTCATTATCTTATACACATTGCATTGCCTCCCAATTAAATGTTGAATTGAGTATAAAATACTAATTAATATAAAGCCCTGGGCAGGCTTGTACTTGTATTTTTATTCTTTACTACTGATATTCTCTAATTCTAGTCATAGTTTAACATTTTCCCTTGCTTTATCTTTGTGTTTGCACCCAACACCAATGTGTCAGTATTTTATTGTTTTCAGCCAACAATATTGCACTGTATGGGTCTTATTTGCCCGATAAATCAAATTTTAAAATGTTATTCAATTTTGTTAATATTAATAATAAAGTTAATATTCTGTTTGATGTGTTTTTGTTTGTTTTGTTAGTCAGAGTTACTGTTGTTTGTTTTTGTTTCCTGCTCTACTTCTATTGTTAGTACCTTTTCCCTTTTGTTTCCAAAAAAGTAGATTGCACCTAAATCTTCCTTAACATCGTGCGTACCCTGCACCCATGAAAAGCATAAACAAATTGACTGTCTGGTTTATTTATTCATTAATAATATTTTTTTTTAAGTTTGCTATACTGTATTAATCCCACAAGGGAAAATATTGCCTCTGCATTTAACCCATCTAAAGTGAGCACACACACGGAGCAGTGGGCTGCCACACACATTGGGGGCGCCCGGAGAGCAGTTGGGGGTTAGGTGCCTTGCTCAAGGGCACTTCAGCCATGAAGGTGGAGGAAGGGAAGGTGCAGCTCACTTCCCCACCACCACACATTTTCCCTGCTGGTTCGGGAACTGAACCAGCCTTTTCACTGTAGTGGCTGTGATTTCACATTTCAGTTTGCAATTAAAAGTAACAAATAATTCTAGCACAAATGTGCTGTCTTTTCTTAGTTATCTGCATAGTCATGCATACTGGATATTGGGTCCATGTATCTTTTGGTCATAGGATTTTCTTTCCAGATGCAGTTATTAAAAATAAAAAAAATGAGAGAATATTTTGTTTTAAAATATAAAAATTTAAATTGAAATACAAGGCATTTTTTTTCATGGTCAAAAGGGGATAATACACACACACACACACACACACACACACACACACATGGGGCGGCATAGTGGTTACCCTGTCTACCTCACAGCAAGAAGGTTCTGGGTTTGAGTCCTGGGCTCAGCAGAGTCGTTTCTGTGTGGAGGTTGCATGTTTTTCCCCGTGCTTGTCGGGGTTCCTCTGGGTACTCTGGTTTCCTCCTACAGTTCAAAGACTGCCCCTAGGTGTGAGTGTGAAGGGTTGTGTTGAAACTGATTGTCTGGTGAGCTGCTCAGGGTGTACCCCACCTTTGTCCAGAGTTTCCTGAGATAGGCTGCAGTTTCCCCCTGACGCTACTAGGATTGAGCAGCTTGGCAAATGGATGAATGGACATGGGAAGGTAAAATAAATTACCCAAAATGGTTGTGTCGGTGTGTCAGACATTTTCTTCCAAGTTTGAGTAAGGACACATGATCAGACAATGGCTGTCAAAATACATGACCATTTGTATTGGTTGAGATGTGGACCATGGAAACTTATTCTGTGCAGCAAGTTTATTCCCGACCAGGCTAACAGATAGGCTTGGTTTTAAATTGTACAATGTACTCAGGTTTCCTCCCACAGTCCAAAAAAATGAACAATAGGCTAACTGGCAGTTCCAAATCACCCCTAGGTGTGAGTGCGAGTGTGAATGGTTGTGTGCGGGTTGCCCTGCGATGGACTGGCGTCCAGGGTGTACCTCGCCCTCGCCCAGAGTTGGCAGAGATGGGCGACAGCCTCCTCGCGACCCTAATTAGGATAAAGCAGTTCAGAAAATGAATGGATGAACTATTAAACAATTAATAATGTGATTAATAATGATTATTCGTGTTACAGTCACTGATGAAGGTTTGATGAAAAGCCTGTTTAATTGAAGTCTTTGGGTTGATTTGAAGTATTGAATACATTTGCAAAGTGTTTTACCTAACTCAATTATTAAAGGAATAATTGTAATACATAAAGTCTGATGGGAGTTTCCCAATGACTACCTGTATAAGAAGTATAAGAATAAATATAAGAATGTTTTGGTGCACGACATACACAACTTGTGCACACTGGTGCAGGTGACTTTTTCAGTGCAGCATCCATAAATCTGCGTGCAACACATGAGGGCTTTTGGAAGCCATGAATGCAGAGTTCACGAAAATTACTTGACACCTGGCTTGACATGGCTGCACCTCTCATTCTGGTTTTCCATTGAGAAACGCAGCAAGCCAGGATGCACTGGCCAAGCTATATCAAACTTTATTTTCTCTTTAATTGTGATTTTTAACTCTGTGTTTGTAGAACATCCCTCTGCAGGGCATATTCCTTCATTTGTTTATAGTCTATGAGCTTACATTGCTTGCATAGCAAACTTGCACTTGTTGAACTCCGCAAACGCCCGCTTCACTTCACATAAAAAAAAACATTGCTGCTCATTTCGCTGGCGATCACTGACTTTGCATGGTCGCTTGCCACATGCTGCTTCCTGTATGAATCCAGCATTAAAAACTCTCATTATTTATTTATTTATGAAAATACCCACTTCTGGAAAGAAAATCCAGTGACCAAAAGATACACAGACCATGCTGCATACCCCTTCATATATTGTTTTGCCATTTCAGTCAGTGAATGAAGACATTTTTTATATTAAAAATATAATTTGCAGCATTTAGTCACACTGTAGCAGTTTCTCTATTGCAGGACTCTACTCTTTGGACCCACAAGCCATTTGCTATTCTAAACAAAAAAGCAGAGGGACATAGGTGTTGCACTTTTGCCTAGATAGAAACACACACACACACACACTGACCGTGTGGGCCAGTTGCTCGGATTTCCTGTGGCAGTTCATGTTTTTTGCATTGCAGCTTTTGTTTTATTGATTTTCTTTCTTTCTTTTTTAATATGCAACTGTACATTTTCTTGGTAGTAAATGGTGTGAATGCAAATACACAGGCGCAGTTAATACAAATGTGTCAATGCAAAAAAAACAAAAACATTTATTTATAAAGAGATATTTAAAAATATTCAAAAATGTTTATTATTAATTCAGCCGCATTCATAAACGATACGATGCTTTATCGTGTTATAATATAATAATTATGTAGGTAAATCCAGCAGCATGTAACTCCGTCCATTCACCAGTAAGTTCTTATCGGTTTTCTTGGCACGTGCACCCCTGTTCCGTTAGAGAACCAACCAGAGAGCATGAACAGCGTCACCCCACATTATCCGCCATCAGCCCACCTCTCTGCAGCCATTCACGCGCGCGCCGTGATGAATTTATGCCAATAAGCTCGACCTTGCTTGTGCGCATGCACGTGGCTTATCCTGCTGTATAGTATAGAAGTTGGTAGAGAACTTAAATTTCGAGGAAATCTCTCAAAGAAAAGAAGTCATTTTAGTTACTGTAAGTGCAGGCACGTTCCCACAGTGCCAGACCAATGCTCTTAATTTTTGTTAAAAGAAAAAATTATGATATAATAAACTTATAATCTTCATAAATAACCTACATTCAGAGTGAAATGTGGAGCCAGTGTATGATACAGCTTAACATAAGAGCCTCTTAGTATTGTATTCTTAAAGGTTTATTCACTAAATAGGTTTATTGGATGATTAAGGAATAGTGAAGAACTTTTCTGGGAAATACATTATAGGTTTCTACAGAACTTTTAATCGCTTCCCAGAGGCACAAGAGGAATTTTGAAGAATTCCGATTTTCCAGGAGGTCCCCTATGATTATAAAGAAATATTATTAGCATCTTTTGGGATTTCTACAGAAACAATACCTGCTACTTTCTTGCCGGCATGTCTTTATTGTTGTCCCGGATGTTGGATCATGGATAAAAATGAGCTATAAAAACCAATGAAGCATAGCTATCTAGTTCGCATCCAATAGGCTTTTTCTTTAAAGATGTTGGCAGGTCGCAAAACATCCTGGTAACCACTAACGCGCGGTCGTCCCGCCCACCTCAGTCGTCCCGCCCACCGCACCTAATACCCCGCAGCACCGCGAGCGCATGTCATAAAGTGAAGGTGCGCTCACATATAGCACAAGATCTGTTCATTCACCGAGCGACATCAGTTATAGCCTGAAAACAGCTGAAAGAAGCTTAAGCATGGATTACACTGTGAAGGTAAGAGACACTTGCATGTGCAATGTGTACATGATTTGTTCTGTGGGTGTCCAGGACCAGCTCTGCTGTTTCTTCAGTTATTATTTCTAATTATCTTGAATCAGAAATGATGCTTTTACCTAAAATGTGGATTATTTATTATCACAATCTATGACATAAACCATAATGTTGTGAGTCTTGCCCTTTCTTTACACTGCCTCTGTTTTTTAACACCTGATAAATATTGAACTTGATCAACATCTTTAAACAGGAAGAAGTTTGGCAAAAGAGTAATACCCAATTGCCTTTATAGATAGATAGATAAATAGATACCTTTATTTATCCCCCGAGAGAAATTTGACTATATATTTGTATATATGGTGGCATAGTGGTTACCACGTTCGCCTCACAGCAAGAAGGTCCTGGGTTCGAGTCCCGGGCTCAGCTAGGGCATTTCTGTGTGGAGTTTGCATGTTATCCCAGTGTTTGTGTGGGTTTCCTCTGGGTACTCTGGTTTCCTCCACAGGCAAAAGACATGCACATGAGGCTAATTGGCTGGTTCAAATTGCCCCTAGGTGTAAGTGCAAATGGTTGTGTCGTTGGCCCAGCGATGATCTGGCGAGCTGTTCAAGGTGTTTGCCCAGTGCCCAGTGTCAGCTGAGATGGGCTCCAGCCTCCCCACATCCCTAGTAGGATTAAGCAGTTTGGCAAATGAGTGAGTGAGTGAGAGTAGATATGTATATTCAGTAGTGATAAAAATAAAAAATAGGAAAACTGAGGAAGTGGCAGAGGTCCAGAGCAAATTTTATTAACAGAATTCAATAAAAGAATGAACAATACAGTATATTTAGGATGTTAAATAATATAAAAAAATGTAAGATGGTATAGTAAAATAGAATAGTATTTTATTTTATTTCCTTTCTTCCACAGACATATATAAAACATATAACATATAGCAGGTTACAAATTTGGAGTGGTGAGAGGACCTCAAAAACCGATTGGCTTGTACGAGGGGGTCCCCTCATTACATTTAATTTATCTCAAAGAACAGACTACAGATTGGGTATAAACGGACTAAAAAAGAACAAATGCAACTATCGAGCTATCAGAAAGTTAATTAATTTACGTTTGAATAAAGGGAAAGTAGAAGATGAAGTTAAGGATGGCGGCAATGAGTTCCAGATTTTGGGGCCTTGAAATAAAATGGTAAAATGGTCAACTGTTTGATATTGGTCCGGCAAGGGTGGGAGCGGAAACTGTGGGCATGTCTTGTATTGTAACCATGTATTTGACTGGTGACAAACAAATTTAAGAACCCTCTAGGTAGATTTTCATGATTAGAGGAAAACATGAATTTTGCAGTCTGGAAAGCACTGACTTTAAAAATATCTAATATTTTGAGCTCAGAAATAAAGCAGAGCTGAGTGGTCCAGGTAATCAGAATTTGCTCTCACAGCTCGCTTCTGAAGTAAAAATATTCTATTTAGGTTGGTAACATAGGTTGAGGCCCAGACAGTGGTACAATAGGTCACATAGGGGTAAACTTAACTATAGTATAAAGCTGTCTTAGTAGAGCAAGAGAGGAAAAAATGTGATCTGTGCATGATGCCAACAGACTTAGAAATCTTTTTGCTAATGTAACTCATGTGGTCCTTCCACGTAAGGTGTTGGACAACATAGACACCTAGGAATTTAATTGCCTTTTCCTGTTTGAGCGGAACATTGTTGTATAAAAAGGGGGGTATTAGCAGGTTTAAGGATTTCTGTTTGGTCGAAAAAACAACATAATTCGTTTTTTAAACATTTACTGAGAGTTTGTTGGCTTTCATGTAGAGATCGACATCGGCTAGTTCGTTATTTATTGTACGTGTTGCACTTTCTAAGTCTGAACATGAGTAGAGGATTCTAGTATCATCTGCGAAGAGCATTGACTCCATCGATTTGGTAACCATTGGAAGATAGTTAATATATAGTGCAAACAGTAGAGGGCCCAAGATGGAGCCTTGAGGTACACCGCACTTAAAAAGCAGCGCGTCAGAACGGATACCATTAAAAAGAACATATTGGGATCAATATGAGAGATTACTCTTAATCCACTCCAGTGCAGGACTTCGAATACTGTAGTGTTCAAGTTTGGCAAAAAGAATGCGGTGGTCGAGGCTATCAAATGCTTTAGAGAGGTCGAGGAACACACCAACCGTGAATTCATTACAATCAACAGCTGATGCAATAGAATTTACTAAGTGTATCAAAGACTGCGGTCGAGTAACTTTTGCGGAATCCGAATTGCCGGCTATACAAAATCTCCATGCGATTGGCAAATTCTGAAATACGATGGTTCATTACTTATTCTAAACCGTATGGTTGTATATATGATTTATAAGAATATTTAAAGGGATATTTTAGGGAAAGTCTATTCAGGAGTACTGGAGAGGAGGATCCGGCCGATAGTTGAACCTCGGATTCATGAGGAACAATGTGGTTTTCGTCCCGGCCGCAGCACTCTTGACCAGCTCTACACACTCTACAGGATCCTGGAGGGTTCATGGGAGTTTGCCCAACCAGTCCACATGTGCTTTGTGGACTTGGAGAAGGCTTTCAACATTGTCTTGTGGGGTGTGCTCCGGGAATATGGAATACCGGACCCGTTGCTACGGGCTGTTCGGTCTCTGTATTGCTGGAGCGGGAGATTGACAGGCAGATCGGTACAGCCTCTGCTGTAAAGCGGAGCTTGTACTGGTCCGTCGTGGTGAAGAGGGAGCTGAGCCAGAAGGCAAAGCTCTCA
>JBCNYH010042407.1:0-11909 GCA_039654325.1 Tandanus tandanus | reverse complement strand
CATGCAAACTCCACACAGAAACGCCCGAGCTGGGAATCGAACCCAGGACCTTCTTGCTGTGAGGCGGACGTGCTAATGCATTTTATAATTACTTTTTGTGCCTGTTTATACATACAATATTCTGGGGACACAAATGGCACCCATTCGGCGAAGTGACCCATTAGGCAGAAAATCAACAGTCAGTTCTCAAAGTTACTGTGATGGAAGCAGGAAAAATTAGCAAATGTAAGGACCTGGGAGACTTTGACAAAGGCCACACTGTGATATATGTATGTATGTACTGTATGTACAATTTATCTATACATATTTCAATCATTCTTATCTCTTATTAGAATGATATTAGAGAAAAATTTGCTGCAGAGTAAGCTGTTGCATGTACTTTATAGGATCGAGCCCTGTAAATGACAAGGACATATAACTCTCTGGAGTTTGGCACGGCTTTGTCTAGGTGCGCTGGTTTCCTCCCACAGTCCAAAGACATGAACATTAGGCTAAATGATTGCCCCAGGTGTGAATGTGAGTGTGAATGGTTGTGTGTTGGCCCTACGATGGTCAGAAGAGCTGTCAGGGGTGTATCCCATCTATGCCCAGTTGAGTTGGTAGGGACCCTAATAAAGGATAACACAGTTTGAAAAATAAAATGAAAATGAGTATTTGAATATTTATCATTTAAATAATCAGTAGCAGTTTTATTAACATTAACATCAGCATTAAAGTTCTAGTACAAAAATACAACACAAAGCATATCAGCGATTAACTGGTAATTTGCTTATTAATTACCCCTATGACAACCAGTAGTGTCTTGCCTTATGTTTGGTGACTGAAAGGGTAGGCACTGTTGGTTGGGTTACACTTAGGTAGTGGTAAACCTGAATTTTCACCTTGCTTCTATATTTTAATCTGCAATTCAAATTTGCTTTGCTTTCTGTAAAATGTTGTTGTTTCTGTAAAATATACTTGTTTTATGTATTTACGGCACACTACATTTCCTGGAATTTCAGGTTCAATATACAGCTTGAACCAGAAGGGATTTATGCTCAGTGCCTCTTTGTTTGTTCCTTCCTGTCTGAGTCATTAAGCCGTTGCATTGTGCTTTGCTCCTCATTACAAGCCACAAGTCGACCTCTGCCAACTGGATGAAATGAATCACAAATGATTCCATTCTCACTGCTTTAAGTTTGCACGTGCTTTGCTGCAGTGCCTTTTTATTGTGCATAAAACAGACAATTTATCACTTCAAAAAAATAAATAAATAAATAAATAAAAAACCTTGCCTGTGTCTAATGAGAAGATGCTCATGGCACCGATTGTTTGCTGTTTCTTTGTGTATGGTCAATCTTCCAAGCATCTGCCAAGGACATTCCAGGAGTGTACACACAAAAATAATTTGTGTCATTTGGAAATGCATTCTGTTTCCTCAGACAGGTTTTTCCACTGAAATGCTATCTACCATGTTTGGAGTGCAGAAAGAAGATCAGGCTATCAAACAGTGACTCATTCACCTTGGACGAAAGCATAGCTGAGACCTGAGTCATACCAGTCACACCCCTCGATGAGTCACCCGGGTTACGCCCTCCACAACAGTCACTAAACCAGTTTCTCATCCACTTTACCTCTTCTACCATCTTTTCCATGTTTTCGACCCGCATGTACAGAAGAGTGCACACACTTTTTTCACTCTTTTTCATACTCAGTTATTTTGCTTGCACAAAGTTTCCTTGTGCAGGCATCCAGTTGAATGCTGGCTAAAGAAAATATGTAAACTAATTCTACATCAGGGAAAGAAATAGAAGAACACCAGTTTAATGGGTTTTATTTTTTAGGGCACCATATTTAACTAAGCACTGGTTCAGTGTCTAAAAAATTTCCAAGTGTAGATACTTGTTTACTTTTTATCCTTATGTAATAAAGTAAAACCTTTTCTTTAACAGCTATGAAATTGCACTAATCACAGCTTAAGGTTCTGATATCTACACACAAGCCAATAATGTTCGTAAAAGTTGTTTGCATGAAGTGTGCCGTTTTTAAACTGCCACCAATTTCCTCACATTTGTTTCTTATTAATTCATATTAAGATGAGACATGAGAGCTTTTCTGTTGGATTTATCTTCAAGAAAGCACTTTTCAAGTAACAGATCTTGCATAGCATGCAGGAAAAGAAAACAAATTCCCTTCAGAGACACACCTATCCTGTGATGACTAATCACGTCCAGAAAGCCATGCTGGCATTGATGTCCAGGCTTGATCTAAGTCCTAAATCTACAGTAATGTCTAGGGAGCATTCAAGAGAGCAATATACAAATATATATTAACAATTATACACCCATGCTCACGTTTCAGCATGTGCAGTCAAATGGAGTGAAAGAAAAGTGCTTGTATGTATACAAGTTGCATTAATGCTATAATGTTGGTGTTAAATGCAGAGCTGTAGTCCACTAACAGCAGCTGCACACAGGCTCCTCATTGTTCCAGGTGATGCATTCAGAATAGTTGGGCTAAGCCATGTCTCTGTTATAAACACAACACAGCAGTCTTGGATGTTTTTCTGTGTGGATATGGTAAGTTCCAGCTCCTCAATCTTGTTGAGATGTGAACTTGTATTTGAAATGAACGGGCTCTGCAACTCTGCATCCTGACTCGACAGCCCCTCTTCTGCTTTCTCTCTTTGTGCCCCCTGTCGCTTTCCGACTGGAAGAGTAATCCACAGGGACCACAGTGACCTGAAAAGCTCTGACTGAATGTTGTGACTTAGGTATTCCTGGTTGAAAATACAGTTTCAGACATTGAAATATATTTTTCATATGCCTGGGCTCACAAGACACTGATAAATGATAAATGGGTCAGTTTCTCAATCTGTTCTGACACTAAGAAGCTCATTTTCTGTTTTGCTCTCCTGGTTTCCCGGCAGAACTAATGCATGTAATCGAGACCTTGGAAAACCACACGTTAGGCATTTATATATAATACATATAAAATAAATAAAAACACCTCCGCACAAAGATATATAGAGGTTTAAAAGTTGCTGCTTGTTCATTCATCAATCAGTTGCTTGATTAAAATAAATAATGGTGTAAAGAGGAAAACTAATCTCTATCAATTCGGAGTTAGTTGCTGTCTCAAAACAGTGGCACTCTTAGTGATATTTTTTTTATTTTACGGGATGACAAACACATGATTCATCACACTTACCAAAACACACTTCTTCCTGTCGATCGCTAAACACTGATACCTTTCATCCACACTAAAACATAGACAGAGCATCCAATTTTTAAAGCAGCTTAGTTTTCCAAAGATTTGCATAAGAACAAACTGCATGAGGGCATTTTAGGTTACCAAGAGCTACACATCACAGTGGGCAAACAGATACATGGGAACAACCATTGCAAAACAAGACCAGGCAAGCCTAGTTTAGCCAGACAGTAGTCTCAGGAGTCAGAGTTCTGAACCATCTTCTTGCAAAGGAAAACTCTGCCTTTGAAAATCCAACCTCTCCACAATAAGCTTTTGGAATATAATGCCTTTACTACTTTAAAAACATGAGGTTTGTCCAATCCAGTGATTAAACATTACATCAAAAAAACCTCATTGCCTACCATGTCCATAATTGTATTTGACTCCCCTCAGTGGCAACTGCCCTCAGAGGGAAGCTCTGCCTCCTCTAAAATGTTACAAAAGATTTTGTCAAATATGCACTGTTGCATTACAAGGAGAGTGCTAGAACAAGTTCCGTTTCATGGCTAGTTCATTCAGAATCAGCAATAATTTCACGCAGGTCATCTAAAAAGATTTCTCTCATACATTTCCACAGAAGCACAGCTTCATTGGAGTTTTATAGCACTCAGTATATGCTCTGTTTCCAGCACAGCATAGCTAAACATTTATTATTTTCGAGTTTGGTCGGACACGGATTTTTAGTAAGTAACTGCTGCTCGGAGTCTATTTTTACTAGCGATATAGCTTCCCAGCAAACAATTTATGTTTTAACAATGTTGCATAAAAGTTGCAATGGCGTTATTTGCAGAGTTGCAAAAACATTGTTAAAATGTTACAGTTAACATTATCAATAAATAACTCAGAAAATGTTATAGTAACATTAATTAACAAACACTGTGTGCATGTGTACTGTGTTTTCCTTTTCAATACCTCAGTGATTCACTGGAAAGGAAACCCCAGTCCTTATCCCACGCAAGATGGCTCTGCACTGGTGGCCTGGATGTGTGCAATATTTTGGCATCGTCAAAACAACATTGTGCGTGAAAGTCATGGACATGTTATTAAAGGAGGTAACCAGACACTTTTATTTTCACTGTTTTACTGTTGCTTCTTGATCTTTATTCTTTCCTCCAGGCTATTACACTAAGTACAGAAAAAAAAATGCTTTTTTTGATAAAATACCTTTATAAAAATTTTGAGCCAAAGTTAGGGTTGTGGAGGACAGCGTGAATCAGCCAGCTGAAGCTGTGTGATGTCACAGTAGAAAATCCTGCAAAGCACAGCCTGCAGTGAAGCCCAGCTTGAGTTGGCTGCTGTAAGATCACTCCGGAACATCATTTATCCCTTTAATTCTCAATAATTACCTGTCATACCACCAGTTTGACAATCTGATTCCTCAGATGAGAACATTTTAGGAATCAATGAAGTTGAACCATACGAGTTTCAGCCATATGCTAGCAACAGTGACATGAAGGGAATATCAGGTTGTGAGAGCAACTCAGATCCAGGTAAAGTTGACAGTCGGTCAGGCAACATCCAGTGGCACATTAAATTCTGAAGAATACTCAGTACATTGGTCTGTAATTTCCTGTCTGTAGCACCTGTACACTGTTAATCAATTCTGTGATTACAAATCATGAATACTACTTCAAAATAAAAAGTATAGAATACAACATTTTTAATTACATCCTAAAAAGCCTAAACACACTTGTACATTGCAGATGTCTGGCTGTTATTCCTAAGGCCTATATCTAGGTTTCTAAAAAATATATAGAATAGAATATATATAATATAGAAAATATTAAATTGGGAACACATCAATAGCAACTTTTAAGGAATTTGCTAATCAAGTATAAGCTTAATAGTGGCTGATTGCCTTATCACAGGGTGCCCTCATGTCTGTCTTCCTTCTGGTTTTCTCTTTTTAGTTATGCTGTCATAGACAGTCATGCCAGAGTCCCTCCTTACACTCAGCACTAATAAACTCTCTTCTTTAACTATTATGTTGTTATGAGCATACCTAATATTATTCCCAACCAAATGTGTATTTTTGCTGAGGTACATATGCTACTTCTGAGATATTAGTGATCCTGATCCTTCTGCTCTCTAAATCCTGTCCTGTGCTACTACTGGTTGAAGTTCTCATCTTAGAAGCCCCTCCCCCTTCTGATGATGATCCATATGAACCTAAATATACACTCAAACTGTGAAGATGACTTTCCACTGCTGCTGATATAAACTCTTTTACTAAAATGATTTAGTAAAATGACAACAATTACCATCATATAAGATAACCAACTAGACCTCATGGTAAATTATAGTGGAGATTCTGGAACATGGTTTGTATTTTTATCTGGTTTTACCCAAATGAGGATGGGATTCCCTTTTGAATCTGGTTCATCTCAAGGTTTCTTCCTTGCTTCGACTGAGGGAGTTTTTCCTCATCACCACTGCCAGAGGCTTGCCCACTAGGGATGTGTAGGGTTTATAGAGAATAAAAATACAAATAAATTGAATTGACAAAAAATAAACTTGCTTACAATTTTTAAGGAAGAAGAAGACACCAAAATTGCTAAATATAGTAACAGGATAGTTATAAAGATTTAACCGTGAATAAACAGGATTCTTTCACTACTACTGCAGCTGCTCAGGGATACATTCCAGGCTTTAAAACACTCTTCTCATTATCGAATGTAATGAATCTCAGTCAGTTTTAGAAGACATGTCCATACACAGGAACATGCCACATTCACTTTTTCAATCAGATGATACCTTCCGATGATATCTTCAAATAACAACTGTATAATCTGTATTAAAAGACTGAATGCAGCATGTACCCTTTTCCCAGAGATTTATTTGAATACTTATCATTCTGATGTTGAGTCTTTTAATGCCCAGAAACACCACATACCTACCATGTGAGTTTTTCCACATACCTAACCTGGAAGCACACAAATGTATACAGAAACATAATAGTCATTTACATAATTCTACTTAGTAAAGAGTAGGCTAGATGTAGTAACTAGTGGTCATAGTTCAAACCATTACCTGTCAAGCAGCATGCAAGCAACTTCAGAATTGACAAAATGCTGCTTCACTGTTAGTCACCAGGCAAATATGGTTGCCGATGTTCACTCTTGTTGGAGTTTGCTGTCGAGTTCTTTCATACTTGCTTTAACTGCTGATGAGGTCTGACAAGTGGCATCAATCTGCTGTTTTACAGTGGTTCTTTTCTATGTCTGGGATGCAACCAATTATCTTTCTTTTTAAAAAAAAAAAAATTAAAAAGAAGACATCTGGACTACTGAACCATAACTAATCGTGTATTTTTATGTTTTAATGTATTGCATGTTGAGGGGTTTTTTTTGTTTGTTTTTCCCCACCCATCAAGTATTACCTTCTTATCACACCACCATCACCAACCAGGGAGGGGCGTACGCATGCGCATGCCCCCTCCATGACATGCTGCCACCCGCCTCTTTACAAACTGCTGCGCATGCGTATTTGAGGGCAGCCTAACACACTCGGAGGGAAAGCGATATCTGCCCCCTCGTTCGAATGAGCTCACAGACACCCATGATTGGCTGGTGATCGTTGTGAGTGACAGGGAAGTGAACGTATGCCATTCCTCCCTGCCGTGAGAGCTCAGCCAATTAGCTCCCATGGACTCCCAGTCACGGATGGCAGTGGCATCAACCTGGATTCAAACTTGCGATCTCCGGGCTTATAGTTGATGCACCACGCGGGAGCCGACCAGTTGGTTGTTTTCTATTCCTTTAATCAGTCCTGACTTATAAACATCTCTGGCAACTCATGTTGACAGAATGGGCCATGGATCCACTAGCCAGAACATGGAACACTATCCAGAAAAAAGTGTTTACAGAATGAATGAAAATGAGTGTCCCACAATCTGGTATTTGTTTGTTTACTACTAACTGACCTTGATAGAGAACGTGAGAATAATTGTAGTGCAATAGACAGGATATGGGTAGCAAAAATCTGGCAAAAACATGAAGGTCTGTTCAACTCTTCTCTGCCAAGTACATGTTGTGCATGGTTCAACAATGGGAATCAGTCATTTAAGTCATTCAGTCAGTGTGTAGGAGGGCCTACTATGACACAATATTTTGTTGCTTATTTTTGGACCCCAATGCATTAAAATTCCCTGTGCATCAGCCATCATGGGCATTAATTCCATCCTGATGCATCAGCCCAGAAAAGTGCCCAGTGCTGAAAGTGGCATAGTCATATATGGTGTAAATAATTCATAGAATGTATTGGAACATTACACTCATTGAGAGCATGGGTGTAAATGGAAAACTCCCAGCATGATACAGTACATGCTGTATGTTTGACGCTTGAAGTAGTTGAAATCATCCAGACAGATTGTTGGTGTGTGTGTGTGTGTGTGTGTGTGCTCGCATGTATGTAATTTGGAGGGGATGCTGGAACTGCTCTTCTCTTCCTCAGTCTAACACACACTGACACAAAGAGGCTCAGCTTTCTTTTAGTGCATTGAAACAGCATATAATTTGTGTACGTGTACTCTTTTGGAGTATTTTTATGAGGACATTTCCCTGGCCTTTTTATTCCCTAAAAATTAGAGCGGGAAAAAAAAATTATTGTGATTGCTAAGTTTTTGTCATGTAATTGTTGTCATGTATTTGTGAGAGCATGGAACGACTCATAGTTCCACAGCATCCTTAAAACTAGAAGACCTCCTGAATTTCCAATTAGGAGAAAATGAAGGCACAATCGTGTTGTGTGGCTGCCACAGTGACATAGAAAGGACAGTGTTGAATCACAGATAGGGCACATTATTCCACTCTCAGACAGGCAAAAACCTTTTCACAGGTTTCTGATCTGATTTTGCTTTGCTATCCCTAGACTGATTGTGATAATCTGCATGAAAAACTAAACCAGCTCTTTTTTGTGGAAGGTTTTTATATAAAAAAATAACTCTTTTGAAGCATTGCATTAAAGAAACCATTTATTAGAGCAACTCACAAAATGCAGTGCATAAAATTAATCGAAGATCATTTAGAATTACAACTGAAATTATGTGTTGTGTTCAGATGAGATGAAAATGGTCATACATCACACAAGGAAAAACACTGTAAAATATGTCAGTTGTGCGGTGATGCTTTGGGGCTGTTTTGTGGCTGGCGGTTCTGGGCCTCGTGTGAAGATTAATGGCATCGTGAACTTGGCTAAGTGCAAGCGTATTTCAGCCTAAAACCTGCTGGCCTCTGCCAGGAAGTTGAGAAATTACTAGATAGAGCTCTCAATACGACAATGAGCTAAACATACATTGCTGGTAACATAAACGGTTAAAGAAACATAAACTAAGTGTTTAGCAATGAAAGGGGACAAAACGACAAAAAAAATAATAATAAAATAAAGGCGGTTTAACATGGAGCACCACTACAAGTGTCTACTCTTACTCACTTTGCACCCAGGAAAAAACATTTTGTGTATGAAATAAGGTAAAGTAAAGGTAAGACTGTTGAGCTTTTACACCCAAGCCTAGTGACTCATCAGGCAACCCATCGCAGGTTACCTTCCCAGTATTTTTACTGGTACCCGTTTATACTGCTGGGTGGACAGAGGCACACTTGTGGTTAAGACCTTACCCAGGGGTCTTAGCACGGTGGGGGTCTAACAGGGATTCAAACCCATGACTTCCTGATCATGAGCCCTGCACCCTAACCACTACGCCACCGGCCCCATATGAAATAATTTATATAATTAAAAGTTATATAAATGTGGAATTATTTAGCAAATTTTATTAATTATTAATTTTAGAGTATGTTTGTAACTATATACAGTTGTAAACAGTAGTTCACATACACTAATTTTTCAAAATTATAAACTTAAAATCTTTAGAATTCTTAAAAAAAAATTATTTTGGTTATTTTTTTCTAAAACTAGCACAGGGTCAGAAAATATACATACACCACATTTAATATTGTGGTTAAATGTCCTTTAGCAGGTTTCACCATGATCACAAGCTTTTCGGAGCCACCAATAAGCTTCTGGCAGAATTCTGACAGCATATCTCGCAGCTCTTCTTGAGAAAGTTCAACTAAAATCTGTTTCCCTGCACACACCTGACCACTGAGCACATCCCACATAATTTCAATAGGGTTGAGGTCAAGACTTTGATAACATGTTCCAAAATCTTAATATTAGCCTGCAGTATCCATGTGATTAAGTATTAATAATCAGATTGATTTTTTTAAGGATGATTAAATGGTGGATGGTAGGGAAAGTTCCCATTACAACTGGTTCTACACTTGTCCAGTCCTCAAATCATGTACTCACCGCTGCTTGCATAAGGTCCTCGGCAATGTTGGCAAATCCCACCAGAGCCAGATCCCTGCTCCAAAACTGTATGATGACTCATGAGCAAGGAAATGAGTGGGGGACACAAAAACCAAAATTAAGTGGGGGAAGTGCACTGAAGCAGAGGAAGGTTATGTTCCTCTCTATGCTTCAGTAAAAAAAAAATATGACTATAATATGAATGAAAGTGAGAGAGAGAGAGAGAGAGAGAGAGAGAGAGAGAGACTGTGCATACACACACACACACACACACACACATATATATATATATGTAAACAATGCTAATGTAGGAAATGAAAACCAACAAAATTATTAAATAAATATTGACTTTTTTCTAAAAAAAAAAAAAAAAAAAAGAGACTGATATTATTGTTATTTCTATATATTGTTGTTTGTTTACTTATTCTCATCAATATGATCCAATATTACATGAAATAAATACTTGAATAGTACTTGGTTTCTGTTTTATCTTCATTTTGTTAAGTGTATAATCATCAATGCATCACTGTATTTTTTAATTTCTTCACTCGCTAAACCATTCCATATGGTTTGAAGTCCATTCATGCTATGCAGAAGTCAAAAAATTTAAATTTGCGACACCTTTCAGTTTTTTTTGAAAATTGGTATTTTCAGTGTTTTTGTTTATTAGCCATACTTTTACCTCCAGTATACTTGTCTGAATGATTTTTTTGGTTCTCATTGCCTGCAATAGCATTGTTCAATACATTTTCACCAAAAAATTATAGAGAAGTAATTTAATTAATATAACTGCAAACATAAGAACAAGTGTTCAGAACAAGCTGTTTAATTTCATAGTGGTACTGGATCGTTGTTTGGTGAAACACGCAGCCAGAGCACCTGGCGGTTTGCAGCAGGACAAGGATGACGTTACATTTCTTTATCATTCTTTTTGCGTGAAGACGTTTTTCCAAAGAATCAAGCTGGAAGTTTCCTTTCAAAGCCCCTCGAGTTAATGTGTCCAGTGACGTATGTTTAGAGGTTCATTTACATTGTGTTTATGTGCTAACAAGACAGCTAATACGTGCGTGAGAGCAACTTGATAAATTACCTAGTCTGTGAATGCAATTTTCCATGAATTTAAGACAAGTTAAAGCTTTAAATTAATGTATTTTACATAATATATTTTTGTGTTTGAGATTTTTTATTTTATGGTTACTATGAGAATACTCTGAACCTGACTTATTTATGTTTGTTTCTTTATTTCTTCATTTATTCAGTTCTTACAGCATGATGGCATATTAAATGTGCAAATAAAGCCAATGACTGTCTTGTGTTAGTGATTTAGCTGGAGAGGAGCTATATTTACCCACTGTACAAAGTACTCAGTTATTTATGCTTGCTTATTTTTCCTGCTTCCAACCAAAACTTCAAAAACAAACTTTATAATCCATTAGCTTTCTGCAGAATACATCCCACCCCTTGGCAGCTGCCACTGTAGCAAGATAAGTTTTAAATAAAAATATTTACTTCACCTGTCATAATATTTTACCATAATGAGGATGTCCATTAAAAGCTGTGTCTTAAAAATTTCCATTAAAAATCATTCCAGAAACTTTTTCTGCATTAATTAAATTACATTAATTAAAAAACACTACATACTGAGTCTGATTTTTTTTTTCAAAATGCTACATATCCATTTTGTTAAAGAATAGGCTTATCTACGTGTATTCAAAATAATTAATCAAATAAAATTAATTATAATAATGATAGGAAAAAGAATATTTTTAATACCAAGTCTGTAACTTTCTCCTTTAAGTTGTGTAAATCATATTTTTTGTCATAATAGTTTTTGAATAGTAATAATAATAAAAAGTGAAAAGTTGTTAAACCTGGATTAGAAAAGTTGAGGTTTGGCCAAAACCCAAAATCGAGAGCTCTTTTTTGGCACAAATGTTTCTTGCAAGAAAATATTTTAAAGTTTTTTGTTATTAGGGTTTTTTTTTCCCTTTCTTTCAGCCTTGCAAGTATGATTCATTCATCACTACCCTGGAAACACAGCTGGATAATAAATAAATATTAGGTGTAATTATTTGATCCGGACTTCCTAACCCTTCAGAGGTTAACTGTTAGATTGATTAAGTAAATCACAAATCTGCAGTCACCTCACAGATACTTCTCTCAAAGGCAAAGTAATCTGATTACATTTTGTTCTGCAACACAAACTGTCCTTAGTTAATCAGAGGGCATTCGTGAATGGAGTAAATTCATTCATTCATTCATTTTCTGAACCGTTTATTCCTAATTAGGGTCGCAGGGAGGCTGGTGCCCATCTCAGCCGACTCTCGGCGAGGGCAGAGTACACCCTGGACAGCTCGCCAGGCCATCGCAGG
>JBCNYH010042261.1:0-11914 GCA_039654325.1 Tandanus tandanus | reverse complement strand
AACATTATGAGGCACAGTTTATATTTGAATTTAGAATTGTCATTTCTTAAATTTCTCTTGCCAATGTGGCTTCCATTACAGGAAGCAGCATGCTTAGGTTAGTATTTTTAAAGCTTCAAAACAGAAGAGTGCAATTTTTCATACTCTGAGCTTCAATTTAGTATATTTAAAGGTATGGGTTCAACAACAAGAAATCAGATGGCAATTTATATTGTGTTTACTGACCAGTGTGGCCAGTCAATACATTTGACATATGTGACTTTTTTTTGGATGTGATGTGACTTTGTGTAATAGGATCTGGGTGTGGCAGGGAATCAAATTTTGATGTTTGGAAAGGTCGTCAAAAACGCAGAAAATGGCTATAACTCACACATACATGATCACAGCTGCCCCAAAATTTAAATAATTAATAGCAGTCCCTCTCTGAACACAAACATGTTAATTTACTTTAAAGTGCCATCTACTGGCCAAGTGCAGTATATTTTGTATTGATGTCCTGCTCCTGATGCCTAATGCATTTTAAAATGTTTTTAAGGCCTTATTGACCTTGGAAGTTTAAAGACCTTCATGGTAATGTGTGGTAAGTTTTATGCCCTATTGTTGAACCGTGGTGTTCTTGGAGACCAGTGAATTCAGACCATTATTATGAGAGAGGAAAACCTTGTAAAAAGTTCTTGTGTGGAAATCTCACAAAACCTGGCACACATATGGACATGGGAAATATTGTATGGTTGTGGCATATGGCTTTACAGTGCCCCTAGAAAACGTCAGCAATGGAGACCCTGCAGTTTAGTAGACTTGTGTATTGTCCCAAAGTGAACAAAAACCCTCTTGGACCCTAATCCTAAACCCAACAGTAAGTTTAAGTTTCGGTTATAGGACGTGGCTGTGGCAGCGCCTCAAATGTCTCGCCAAGAAACAGGAAGTTGCGTGTAAATTGATGTATGTTCAAACATCGTTTGTACAATCTGCTCCAAATTTTATAAAGGTGCTTGCCAAAAGATGTGGACATGCCAATACTCACATACAGTTATAAAGCCACCTACTGACAACAGGAAAATAATTTCTTCATGCTTTTTTTGTTTGGTTGTTTTGGTTTTTTTTGGTATTTATATTCTTTTTCTATGTGTTTTTTTTTTTATTGTGGTAGTGTATTTACAAAAGGAGCACATAAAAACGAACACGGTGTTGGGATGAAATAAAAGAAAGAGGAAAATAAAACAAAACAAAGGGAGCAGGTGAGTAAATGACTGAAAAAATGTGAAAGAAAATGATGCATTTACACTCATACATTCCTTAGGATGGAAAACAAGGAAAAGGAAGAAAATATTAAATAAAATAATAACAATTAAAAAATAAAAATAAATAATGTTAATGATTTAGATATGCAATTTAGATATTGATAATTAAGATAATTGTGATAGTATTAGTGATAATAACGATAATAATAACAACAATGACACCCAGCCAGAAGACACCCCGCTCACTGGATCCTCCCTGCTGTCCTTCCCTGCTACTTCTGTTATTTTTCTAAACTACATCATTTAAATATAATGGAATAAGAAATTAATACCGTAAGTTCATGTAACCACAGTGGTTTATAGATATAAATAGACCAATATTAATAAACAATAATGGCAATATTATTAGTAATATCAAAACCGATGTCACCATCACCACCACTATCAGAGTATTAGTGAAGAGATTATACATCATAATGTTAATAACAATAACCATTTAAATGAAATAATTTATGTAATATTAATACTTCTAGGTATGTTTGTGGGAACGTGTGTGGCTTCAGACCCACGCATTTGGTTTAAGTTAAAATACGTTAAAAATGGGTTTCAGATGTCACTAAATCCAGATGTATTATGATTGTGAATGAATGTGTTTCTTTCTAATGTGTTGTATTCTATGAGAAGGTTGGTCCAGTGACCTGATATATAAAGAATTTTTGGATTTCCAGTTTAGAAGAATAGGTTTCTTAGCGATAGAGCAGTAAGAAGCGGATTTTTATGTTTGATTGGAAGATTATCAACTTCTATGAGATTACCGAGTGATGGTGATTGAGGGATTGTGCAGCTCAGAATCGAAGAAAGTTTCTCAATTACTGTTGTCCAAAAAGAGGAAACGAGTGAACAGGTCCATTTGGTATGAAAGTAATTAGTGCTACCCTGAGTGCATTGTGAGCATGTATCTGTGTCTGCTAACCCCATTTTAATCATTTTCTTTTGAGTGATACGAGACCTGTGAATAGTTTTATACTGTACACAGGGTATTTGTGTATTGTGTAAATGCATTAATTTGAAATGAAACCAAAAAACTTTTGTGGACAGCTGACCATCACACATGCATGTTTTTTCATGTGTGATGGTCAGGTATCCCATTCCAGATGTAGTTCCTGGTCTTGTAAGAATCTCTCCTCAGAAAATTTTCTTTTACATTTTATGTTCCACAATTCATCACTTAGCATTACAATTTAACACAAAGGTGTTAAGTGACTTTAAGGTCTTGAGGTTCTATGCAGGCTACTTGTTCTTCAGTTTATTCAATTTTGACAAACCATGCATTTTGGGACTTCGCTTTGTATACTAGGGTGCTATCATGCTGGAACAGTTTCAGGCTAGGCCTTTTAGTTCTGATAAAGGCTCGATCTCATTTGGGCAATAGCGGCCGACAGTGATCAATTTCTAGGTCAGGAGCGAGCATGAGGGGTCTGTGACCGATATCATCGACAATATCGCTGACTGTCAGCGAGGATTCCAACCTGTTGCGGACAATCGTCCTGTTTTTTGAAACCTGTTTACAAATGTTGGACGATTACAGCGATAATCTACTAATTGGTGACTGTCGCCAGCTATCCGCGATTATATTATTGACAGTCTGAGACCGTTGTGGTCGATCACAGATAGTCACAGTTGGGGACTTAGTTGCAGACAGTCTCAGACCTAGTTGCCAACCATCAGAGATTTTCATCTGAGTAGAGATGTGTCAGCTTATAAGGTACAGACTGGGACCAGGACATAATATGGACAGACAAGATAAGTTGTGACTAAACATTAACCTTGGTCTAGCCGTGCTTTTGGGAGAGAGAACCAGTAAAAGAGTATTTGCCGCTTTAACCCGGCATAATATTAGCTCAGGCGATTAGAAGGTGCAGTGCGGAGCAGGTGCAGTGCGGCGTATTTTTAAACCACAGACTCGAGTTCAAAACCCACCTCTCTTGTTTTAACTGTCTAACAGTTTATAAATATAATTTATATGTTTTTGTTTAATAATTTGTCTTGGTGCAAAACACAGATACGACACTATATTTCACCATTTCTTTAAGTTTATTGAATAAATTTAAATAATGACACGGTGAAATACAGTAAAAAAAGAAATCCTCCCGCACAGGACCTTCTCCTTTATATACATTATACTAATACATTGTCATTATTCTTTCTCTTATTTATTTCTCTTTAATTTAATAGATAAATGCCTTGTTTGTTTGTTTTTTACTTTCCTGCACTTTAAAAGTTTGATCGTTTGAGGTACCTCCAGGTTCAGTCCTTGGACCTTGCCAACCACTGCCGATCAATGCAGATCATCACTGACAGTTGCCAACTCTAAAAAATCTCGTGCAGTCGCCAAAGAATTACCCAAATGAGATCGAGCCTTTAAATAAAAAAATTTAAAGATACAGCATACATGGACATCTTGTACAAGTGTGCTTCCAGCTTTCTGGCAAAAGTTGGGGTACACATAAGGGTGTGATGGTCAGGTGTCTAAAAACTCATGACTCAAAACACACTTTTAGGCCCTTTTAATGTGTTACAAATAATGAAAATTAAAATTGTTGCATGCTCTTTTCAGGTGTTTGCAGCCAAGCTTTGTTCAAACAGCATGACCAAGCCCATTGCGGGGAAAAAACCGGAGTGTGTGTGTATATACTCTGGTTGGCCATAACATTGAAACCAATGACAGCTGTAGTGAATAACATTGATCTTGTTACTCTGGGACATATTGTATTAGGCAGCAGGTTACCAGTTAGGTTGTGTTTGAAGCAGGAAAATTGGATAGGCATAACAATCTTGCCTTTGACCAGGGCCAAATTGAGCAATAGAGGAAAGTGGACTGGTCTGATAAGTCATGAGGATGGTCGAGCTCATGTGCTTTTGTCCGCAGAAGTGATGGCAGCTGGATGTACTGTGGGAAGAAGGCAAGCATGTGGAGGCTGTGGGATTCTGGAAAAAAAAAAAGCAACTCTGCTGGGAAACCCTGGGCCCTGGCTTTCATGGGAATATTACCTTGACACATACCACATACATAAACATTGTTCTTAACTAAGTACACCTTTCATTGCAGTAGTATTTCCTAATGGCAGGTTTTTCCCAGAATTCTTGGGAAGTAGAAACACTGTTAGGCTTTCCTGGCTATAGAGCTGGTGTTCAGGGACCAGGTGAGGTTCCCCGTCAACAGCACCAAATCCTTTTTTTGTTTTCATTTGGCGATTTCCATGGATGCCCTGTCAGTGCCAGTTGGTGCTTTTCTAAAATCCACAGCTATGTTTTTGTCGACATTGAGACATGTTGACTCTGCATCAGTCCAATAGACCTTTCACATGATCTCTGTATACTGATTTGTTCTGATCAGACACACCAGAGTAGTGTCATCATCAAACTTGAAGTGATTCAAATTGTACATTGCTGCACAGTCACCAATCAGCAGGGTGAACAGCAGTAGACTGAATACACAGTTCTGGCGGGGCTCAGTGAAGTCTATAAACAGCATTCCAATGTATTGGATAACAGCATTCCAATGTCATTTTATCCAGGTGGCTACGGGCCAGATTAAGAGTACCTTAGCTATGGCATTGTCTGTTGAACATTTGCTTCTATATACAAACTGCAAGGTGTCTAGTGAGGGTAAGATCGGGGTTTTGATATGCCTCATGAGGAGCCTCACAAAGCACTTCATAATGATGGGTATGAGTGCAATGGGATGGTAGTCATTGAGGCAGGACACTGTAGACTTCTCCGGCACGGGGATTATATTAGTGGTCTTTAAACACTTTGGAACAATGGTGTTGCTAGGGGAGATGTCTATCAGAACGTCTGCTGACTGATCTGCTTATCCTCTGAGTATGCTGCAAGGAATATTGTCTGGTCTAGCAGCCTTCTCTGATTTGACTCTGGATAGAGTTTTCCTCACATTGGCTGTGGTCAGACACTGCATTATTATATTACTGGAAATAGTATAGTATTGGAAATAGTAGTTGTAGCATAGCAATGTTACTTTTAAATATATTCTACACCCTTCAACCCCCACTATTCTTGACTAACCCTGAGTTTACACTGGGGCACAGTGTCCACGACCTCCATGATTTGAACGAGTCGTGATGAGTGTGGGGGGTTGTGGGATCAAATCGTGATGATTAAGGGAACTTGGTGGATTCATGATGATCGTTCTGATCATGGCAAAATTACATGCGATTATTATTACGATGTATTACGATTTGACATCAATTGTGATAGAATGTGGAAATTGTAGTACAGCGCAGTAGAGCTTAACAGAGTGTAACAGACCTTGACGCACCATCGTAGGGGACCTTCATGAACTTGGAAACAAGTTTCAAGTTTCATCTCTTGGATACACCCTGCTTCCTTTTTATACCCCAATTGTGCTACAAGCTTGGTCATAAATCGTGGAGCTCCATCCTTTTTTGAATCATGGACATCGTGAACATTGTGCCCCAGTGTAAACCCAGGGTGAGTAGACCGTTGTTGTTGTTATTTATTATTATTTACTTGTTTGTTTGATTTTGTTGTACTGTATTAATCCCAAAAGGAAAATTATTGCCTCTGCATTTAACCCATTCAAAGTGAGCGCACACACACACACACTCTGAGCAGTGGGCTGCCACACACATTGGGGGTGCCCAGAGAGCAGCTGGGGTTTGGGTGCCTTGCTCAAGGGCACTTCAGCCATGAAGGTGGAGGAAGGGAAGGTGCAGCTCACTCCCCCACCACACACTTTTCCTGCTGGTTTGGGAATCAAACCAGCAACCTTTCAGTCACAAAGCCATTTCTCTAACCATTAGGCCACAGCTGCCCCCTTAATAATAATAATAATAATAATAATAATAATAATAATAATAATAATGATACTGATGATGATGATGATGATTATAACACACACACAAAGCTATTAGAATAGATTTATTTAGTACTCTCTTCCAATCTTTTTCTTGGCTTTGTTAGTTGGTAGGTATGTTGTATGTTATGTTTGTATTTTATTTGCCATTTCAACTACAAAAAAAATGGTACTGCACCTGGTTGTTGGGAGGAGGAATGGTTTTCCTTGTTGCCATGCTGGTCTGCACCTTAAACTGTGGATAGAATTTGTTAGGTGCATCTCAGGGGTATCATTGTTTACAGGACGATGTTGCTCTGTAGTTGAAAATGGCCTGGATGCCCTGCTAGATGTGTGTCACTGCTGTCTTAAAAGTGACTCTGGACTCTTTAATGATAATGGACAGTTTGGTCCTTGCTACTTTTAGTGCTGCACTGACACCTGCTCTGAAGGTGGAGTTCCGGGTCCTCAGTGGTGCGCACAGCTCCACAGTAATCCATGGTTTCTGGTTGGAACATGCGGTGATGGTCTTGGACACAGTAAAGCAATCAGTGCAGTTGTTGAAGTAACTGGTCACTGATGTCATTGCCTTTCCAAATTAGTGCAGTCACCATACGTTGCAGCCTCCCTGAACATGTCCCAGTCAGTTCACCCAAAACAGTCCTGTAGAGCAGAGATGGCTCCTTTTGACCAGGTTTTAACCTGTTTCGGAACCAGCTTGAAGTGTCTTGACAGGCGGTCTGTATGCTGGAATTAGCATAACAGTATGTGGTCTGAGTAGCTTAGGATAAGATCTATAGCATTCATCCCTCCCATTGCAAAGTCCACATACTGATGGAAAATAGAGAGCACTGACCTGAGATTTCCATGGCTGAAATCTCCAGCTACATTAAACACAATCTGGTTGCATTCTGAAGTTTGCTGATAACTTCATACAGTTCAGAGTGCTTTCTTTTCATTAGTGCAGGGAGGGATGTAAACTCTGATAATGTGGATAGACAGTAATCAATTCCCAAAGTAAATGAAAGGGTCTGCATTTTGAATGTTATTCCTTACATGATTTCTCTACTGAAGTGTCTGGCAATGGTAAACACAAACACCAGTTGTTCTAATGTCCATGTGTTAGACAGGGCCTAACAAGAAACCAAAATATCCCAAACACACCAATTTGGATTTGGCCGGTACATGCTATTGTTACATAGCCATTTTGAGTGCACCATCTTGATATAGTTTGCGATGATATTAAAAAGGTGATTTTAACATTGTGTGCGCACACGCACAGGACAAGGGTACTTCAGGACCAGTGTTGTGAACTAATGATATGAGAGATAGGACCTTGACTAATAAATTATTTTACATATATTAAAAACGCAGGCATTATTATGGTAAATCTTTCTTATTGTTGCGTATTCTATGACCGTGTGTGTGTGTGTGTGTGTGTGTGTGTGTGTGTGTGTTCATATTCAGCAGAAGCAGGCGTCATATGCAGTCTGTCAATAAGGAGTGCCAGTTTAGCTTTGTGCCTGAGTCAACAGAGGAAGCCCAGGATTTGGAAGGGAGCATCGCATTTTATGAAATGGATGGGGCAGATGAGAATGCTTTCTCTTCAGTTGCTGTTTGTATTAATCTTGCCTGAATAACTACTGACTTGAGAAAAACCTGCTTTAACTACTTTCTGGATTTCTTTCAATATCTGTTTGTTGCAGGGACAATCTCTTGCCAGTACCATGGTTCCTAGTGCTGCTACTTACTGGATGTCAAGAGGCCCAAGCCCTACACCACCAGGCAAACAGCCTATTACATCCTCTGAGGAGGATGCTGATGAGAGAAGCACCACTGGAGGCCATGGTAGTCTCTTTTTATGCCTTACACATTTTCTATATTAAGATGATTAATTACACTTTAAATACGGAAACACCTACACATTTTCTTTTACAGGACAATACTCGGAGTATGTTTTTTCTGCTACTGGTCAGTGTTCTGTACTGTTAAAAATGTGTGATATGCCTTACTGATTTTTACCTTTGCCATGTTCTTTTTAATTGCATTAAATATTGTGCCTCCTTCTTGGCTTGCAGATGCAGGATTTCAGTGTCCAGCTGTTTACACCACCGAGTCTAGTGCTAATCTGGTAACGAATTATTCATAATTTGTTACAGAACCCTTCTTGTCACATTTTTTTCCCTGAAATTATGTATAAATTTAAAGACTAAAGCACAAGTTTTATAAATTTAAGAAACATTGTGTAATTCATTTACAGAACTTGATGAAGAACAATGAACCACACTGAGGTTGACTGTACAGTAACAAATGTGATATTTACATACTATTTGCACAGTGACTTGAAAGTGGTGCCATGATTGTAACTTCATCTTAGCACAGAGAACAGCGCTGCACAAAATTAGAAAATTATTAACTTCTTTGCTGGAGACACTGCGGCCGAGTTGGCTGGAATGCGCTCCCATCTGCTGCCAGACCAGAGAGGCCAGGAGGGGTGCAACCATACAAGGATTCTCCCTGTGTGGGATTTTAATCCTATTGGTGTTTAGTATCATCATGAGGAATCCTGCCTGGCTAAAAAGTGTCACCATTTGGATTTAAAGGAGTAAATATTTAAGAGCCTTTGATTGGATAGTTAGAGTGGGGGAAATAAATTTGCCCACTTACAAATAAAGAAGTGCTCTATTTTTATGGCAGGCTTATTTTACCAATGATAGACAATCAACAAAATATTTAGAAAAAACACAATATAAATGTTATAAACTGGTTTACATGTGATCAGGTGAAAAATAATTATTTGATCCCCAAGCAGAACATGACTTGATACTTGGGAAAAACCCTTCTTGTTAAGTATGGCGGTCAGAGGTTCCTTGTAGTTGGAACTACAACATTGTTTACATCTTCTCCAGCTCCTTAAGGTTTCAAGGCTGTCACTATGCAACTTGAAGCTTCAGCTCTCTCCACAGATTTTTTTTATAGGATTAAGGTCTGGAGATTGTCTAGGCCACTGTATGACCTTAATGTGCTGCTTCTTGAGCCACCTCTTTGTTTTCTTGACCATATGTTTTGATCATTGTCAAGTTAGAGGATGCAGCCACAACCCATCTTCAGGCTTCTAGTTGAGTGAAGGAGGTTCCCATCCAAGATTTAATGGTACATGGCTCTGTCCATTGTTTCCGCAGTGAAGTCGTTCTTTACCCTTAGCATAGAAACAGCCTCAAAGCATAATGTTTCCACCTTCATGCTTGAGTATTCAGACTGGCCTGTAAAGTGCCTTCTTGAGCATGGATGCCTTGTAGGTGCTGCAGGATTTCAGTCCATTATGGCATGGTGTGTTACCAATCGTTTTCTTGGTGACTGTGGTCCTGACTGCCTTGAAATCCCTAACAAGCTCCTCCCATGTAGTTTTTTTTGCTGATCCAGATAGAGCTCCAGACCGAGGCTGATTGATGGTCATTTTGTATTCCTTCCATTTTCAAATAATCCATTTTCTTTTTCATAATTGCCTGTCTCTTTCTTCTAAAATAAACTTACCGTTAACATTATATACCATTAACTTCTTTAAAAGTATGCAAAATTAACAGAGGATCAAATAATTATTTTTCCTGCCATACTCTGTAGTTATTGGATTGTTTCAGCTGGCAATAATTTTATGCAAATTGAAGCACTGTGGTAGGGAAAATAATTTTGTACACAATCAGGATCTGAAAAAATCAGCAATATTTATTTGAACATAAGATTTCACTACCCAGACTCTGCATGGGGGAATTACCCAAAACATGATTTCTATGTAGTCTGTTGATCCATATGTGTGTGTGCCATGATAAGGTATCTCTCTTTCTCTGCTGGGCTTCAGGTGACCAAAACCAGTTCTTATCTCACACAGACAACCTTTTATTGTTTTAGTCCTTGAACAGAACTTGCACACCTCCAAGTAATTCTAAACAAAATCTCTGACATGATACTAAGATGCCTGTGAGAGGCGCAGTGGGGTAGGGGGAGACGGCACATTTTTGCCGCAATGCTTTATTTCTGCTTATCTGTACTTATAACTTAATTTCTGATGATAAATTTTAAACTTGTATTTATATGGTTAATTTGTTGCAGTTAAAATATATGATATCCATATAACTCTCCTCCTTCTCTAAGATTACATCTTACTACCTTTTTTAGTCAGACTTCTAGTTTTTTTTACAAGGCCTGCTAGGAGGCCTGATAAATAGAGGAGAGAGAAAAAAGTTTGACGTGAAATCTGAGGCCAAGAAAAACAACTGCCAAAGACTAGTGTGAGATGCTGGCAACTACAAGTGCTGTCTTACAAAGACCTTTTCTGGTGTGTAATGCCAGCATACCACTGGCCATATTTTAATATACTGTATTTAGCATGTACTGTCTTTAAATTTATATACTGTTTCCAAACACATCCATCTGGTATCCTGCATCATTTAATGCAGCACTTTACTGTAGGAACAAAATCCTGGAAAACGGAAGACCACATTTAATAGATGGTTCCGTGAGTCGCAGATTGGACATTGAGTGGTACTGTTTCTGGTTGAGGTATGGTAATAGATTGGGAGAGTGTGTTTAAGCGCCTATAATGTTGGTTAGCAACAGAGCGGAATCATATCATTGGAAACTTTATATTCAGGACAGGAAAATTTTGTATATTGTCTAGCCAGTAGATTTATACTCTCCAAAATTTGCGGGAGGAAAAAAAGTACCAGAACATATGGTCATACTTGGTTGGAGTGTCAGGTACAGACCCGAAAAACCAGCTCAAGGTGTTGAGTTGTAAATATGCCATTGTGCCAGTATTAGTCTACGGTTGGCCTGTATATAGTAAAATCAATTTTTAAATAAGCCATGATTTTTAATGAACATAATTGATTTTCATAAATTTTTTTGAACTCCTTTTTTTGAACCCCTTGTAATCCGATGGGGGATGTAGGCCGCAAGCTGAGGGCTGAAAATGGGATAGTGATGTGCCTGAACCTGTTCCTAAATGAAAAATCCTGCCAATTTAGAAAAAAAATCTGACTTCATTTGATTTCTAATTTGTCTTATGAAAAATGCATATGACAATTGAAGGGCTGAGAGTCACAGTGGTCTAACTCACAAACACTGAAAAATGAGATTAGGTCATATTTTGACATGTTGATAAGGTCTATGCAGGCCTGAATGGTACCTTCATCTTCCTTATGACCTTGAGTCATATCGTGAGCATTATCCCTGATTTTTTTATTTAAATTTTTATTTTTTTCTGCAAAAATTGTCATTTTTCTCAAAAACAGTTTCTGTTGGATAGACCACTCTGGTTTTCAGCCCTTCAATTATAGTGGAGCTCTCGTGCCGCACGAGCGGAGCCCCATTGATAAGGAAAAAGCGTCTTACCATTGAGTTTCTTTTGGAACGTCAAGAAGAACCTATAATTTCTGTCCCTCCGGCATACTTGTACACATGAGAAAGCTGTGGTGATATTTCTCATGCCAGTATATAACCGTGGTGATGGGAATGAATGTCTGAGTGATGGTAACTACTTCTACTCTGTCTTCCCTGCCAAACTTACTTGTTCAAGCCATAAAATATATCCTGATCCTCCTGATCCTTCTGCTCTGTGAGTCCTGTGGTCTGTCCTGGTGTGCTGATGCTGATTCTCATCTTGGATCCCCTCGCTCCTGCTGATGAAGATCCATATGGGTTTAGATCTGCACTCAGTGACGGTGAAGACGACTTTTCACTGCTGGTGATATAAACTCTTTTGCTACAATTATTTAGGACTTACAGTTGTGGTATAACC
>JBCNYH010042138.1:0-11920 GCA_039654325.1 Tandanus tandanus | reverse complement strand
TTTGTTGTCAGCACATTCAACTATGTAAAGAACAAAGTATTTAATAAGAATATTTCATTCATTCAGATCTAGGATATGTTATTTTAGTGTTCCCTTTATTTTTTTGAGCAGTATATATATAAATCTAAATATATCCATACATTACACCTTAATCCCCATGGTTACAATGCCACGACACAAGGGGGAGCTAGCAGCGTTGCTACCCGAGTCACCACCTCACGGATAGCCACCTGGTGCACGATTCTCCAAGGCCATGACACCTAAATCTGGTATGCCCAAAACCACAAATTGCCACTGGGCACTGGACTGGCCAGCTGCCTGAATTGTTCACAAGATGATCTAGCTGTAATTAGCACTCACAATATGCAAACACCCATGGAACCATCCTAACCACAGTAGTTTGAGGAAAATATCTGCAAATCCTTGTCAAGGCTTATGTAGATGGATGTTCCCTCCTCCATTTATGGTAGGTGCTTTGAGGTTCTTTCCTTTGAGGTAGGTGTACCTATCATCAATAACCATCATTCAGACCATCTTCCTGGACAGTGCAATATTACTCTTTAAGTGAAATACTCATGTTTAGAGCATGTCTCGAACATCATATAACATTTTAGCATTATACACCTTATGATTAAAAAAGCTCTACCTCTCACCCTGTGTATACCATGCACCATTGACAGATCATGCACCCTTCTGTGTATGTCTCTAAATGTGTGAATATGTGGATAAATGTATAAGGCTGTGCATGTGAAATATGTGGGTAGATGTATATGTGTTTGGATAAACAGGATATATGTATGTATATGTGTCTATATGTGTACATATAGGTATGTGTATATATGTGTATGTAGGTATATGCACATATATAGCCTAGTGTAATTACCTTATTTGTCTTTTGTGTACTTTTTTATAATTGCTGCTAAACAGAGAGCTGCTAAACTGTTTTTCATTGTTCATGCAACAGTTGACAATAAAGATCTCTTTATCTTTATACACTTATACATACATGATACTCTGAGTGACCTGTATGGGGGCTTTATGGAGCATGGGACACTAAGCCCTTTGCTGCAGGTCATCTGGTCCCTGTAATAGTATGGTTTGCATTTCTGGCAAGAAGTCAAACTCATTCTCGGTGGGGGTTGGAGTCTGACTGGGCTGTCCTTTGTCACCCATTCTGTTCATAAATTACATGAACAGAATAGCCAGGGGTCGGAGGTTGTCCTGATTGGTGCGATCAGCATGGCATTGCTGGTCTCTGTGTATAATGTTTCTCAGTTGGCTCTATATAAAGCAGTGTTCTACAATTTGCACTGTGGTGGTTTGCAGCTGAATCTCTGGTTGAGCATTTCAAAATCTGAGCCATGGATACTGCAAAGGGTGGACTGCCTGTTCAGGGTTGGGACTCAATTGTTGCCTAAAGTGGATGAGTACCCCACTGTCTTTTTCAAGAGTGGGGGAAGTATGGAGCAGGAGACTGACAAGTGGATTGGTGCAGTGTCAGTCAAGGAGAAGTAAAGAAGAGCGAAAAGGTAAAGTTGCCCATTAACTGGTCAATCCATGTCCCCACCCTCACCTATGGCCACAAGCTGTGGGTCGTAACGAAAAGAACAAGACAGCACGTATAAGCCGGAGAAATGGAGTTGCTCCAAAGGGTATCTTGGCTTACCTTTAGAGATAGGGTGAAGAGTTAAGGTGCTGCTTCTTTGCCGTGATTAAGTAATTACCAAGCATATAACAGGCCAAACACCTGTTATTGTTTTCTTTAGAAACTCAAGAGCTCCCTTTTACAGAGAAAGATACTGACCAAAAGTGATGGTGATAGTAATCGTCAGGGTTACTCCACCAAATAAATATAACTGAAGAGAACTGAAAAAATTTGCAGTGTGTGTGTGGTCATTTACCAATCATTGAGCACTTTTTGTTCCAGAGGTGGGCAAACAAAGGACCGAGTTCTTTGGCATACTCCTCTTCATAATATACCAAGAGCTCCTGTCCAGGATTAATGGGTCGACAGCAACGATACAGAATTCCTCCTCGATACTGAAATGCTACAAGATTCTTTTCTTCATCATTTCGAGCACAATTCACATACCTAAAAGAGGCATTGGTGATTTATCAGTGACCTGAGACAAATAAAGTATTTCCATCAAATCAGGAGCTGTAAAATAAATGACTAAACAAAGACCCAACAACTGGTGTATTTCTCACCTCATCCAATTTGAAAGTGTTTCTTTTGTGGCATCCATGTATTCTTCACACTGCCCAGTGCTGTGTATCTGTGGGAAAATACAGATTTACATTTTCTTCATTAAATTAAAGGAAGTACACAGAAATAGGAACGATGATTTATGACAATATTACATTAAGGATAATGAAGGCAGAATGAGACATCTCTTACATCATATTTGTCACTTGTGGTTTGGCCTCCAATCAGACAGCTACAAAAAAATGTGCATATCTAATGGCACCATATAAAACAAGCTAAAATGTGCTGTTGCAACCGGTGACAATTATAACCAATTAAAATAAGCAATAAGCAGGGATGAGAAAAAGGAGGAAAATGGGCAGCAATCAAGGGTAATATATTCTATTAGTGAAGATTAGAAAGGTTGGTAGCTTTATAAATCTCTGGTAAACAGTTTGTAGTATTAACATTATTTTTGTTTTTGTAGGCCTATCTAGACATTGAAATGATAATGATATTTCAGGGTGCATGCTGGCCATTCGCCACGTCCCCATCGGCGATAGAAACAGCCTAATGGCAAGCTGTCTCTACTTTCAATTAACCACAGTGGTGAAAGCACATTTGTCAGAGAGCTGCGAACTGGGTTACTCCAGTGGTCAAAATCTTATTCTTCATATTCAAACACCGACTGGATTAAATGGATAAAATATGATAAGGAACATAAGGATAAGAATAAGGAACATTTAGATATTAAACTTATTCTTACTCACTTGACTACATTTACATCTACATTTATTTAATCAGCAATTGAAAGCCAGATATCACAATCCGCTGGTGTATGCTTGTTAACCTACTGCCAGTTCAGCATATAACAAATCAGCATATAACAAATAACTGGAGAAGATACTTTTTTTTTCAATTAATCTTATTCATTTTTATTTTTTTATTTATTGTGCATAAATTAGATTTTTTAAATTAGCTGCAAATATTTCACTCATTTTTCATAACTTATAATTGTTTTTAAATCCATTTAAATTATGAAATCCCATAGTCATAAGCACGTTAGACTATGTTTTAAAGTTGAAAATTGTTAGCTGCCTCTTGTCAGCAACAAAACATTCATTGATTCAACAAAACAGTCATTAAAAAAAGTCAGTTTTTTCCAAATATAGTTTTTACCCCTCAGCCGGTTATGGCTGAAAGGGTATTGTCATTGGCCTGGTGGCTGGGCGGGCGGCGTGACAGTAAGTTTGTCCGGCCCATTGCTCGGCTCATGCACATGCCAGCTTTCTGAAGTTTTGCATAGGCACTCCCTATGACCTTAACCTGTGGGTCGGGTAGCTAATTTGCTTATGTGACCTTTGACATTGGCACAGTGATCTTGAACATTTAAAGTTTGTCCGGGCCATTGCTCGACTCATATGCATGATAGCTTTCTGAACTTTTGCATAGGCACTCCCTATGACCTAAACCTGTGTGTGGGAGAGCTAATTTGCATATGTGACCATTGACCTTGGCAGTTTTTCCGGGCCATTGCTCGGCTAATATGCGTGATAGCTTTCTGAACTTTTGCATAGGCACTCTCTATGATCTAAACCTGTGTGTAGGGTGGCTAATAAAATGTTGATTGTCTGAAACTGTTCGTATGGGGGATGGCTTTTGTCCTCCATGCACTTGAGGCATCCTGGCTGAGGGGTTACAACATTCTATAGAACGGCTATTCATTCATTCATTTTCTGAATCGCTTAATCCTAATTAGGGTCACGGGGAGGCTGGCGCCCATCTCAGCCAACTCTGGGCAAGGGCAGAGTACACCCTGGACAGCTCGCCAGGCCATTGCAGGGCAGAAACACGCTGCCGGCTATGCAGCCTACTCTTGACGAAAATCAGCAATGGTTTTTTTACATGCATCTCACCATAGACAGTGAGAGACATGGCCGGCATTTGATAACCCAGTTAGCCGCACTGGGGGGACAGCAGTAATAACCCGTTGATAGTGGGGCTTGAACCCCCGACCTTGGGATCAGTAATCCAGCACCCTACCACCGGGCCACCACTGCCCTAGAACTGCTATTTTTATATTAAATAATTACCCAGGGAAATTTGTTTACAGTAATATAAAAATAGCCACACAGCCTTAAATATATATTGTAACCCACTAGAGATGGTTAGGAACATCATTTTCGAAAAATCAAATCACAAAAAGTTAATATATAATATGCGAGACTTTGATGCCACATCATGATAGTGAAAAGTCATGTGATTGCCTTTCTTTCCTTCGAACTCAGAACTGCTTTATTTTTGTAATTACCTTCGTTGAGGAGGTTAAGTTTTATCCTCACTATTTGTGTTTTTTTTTTATAGCTGGATTACGTAAAAGTTGTGCAGATTTTCATGAAATTTCCATCAGAGGAGAGCCTTTGGACAAGGAAAACTTCATTCAATTTTAGAGATGAGACAGATTAAACTTTAAATTAAACTTTTTGATTTATTTGGGGGATTGATGGTCTTGACAGAGATTTGACGTCTCCGAGTGGTTTTGTTCTTGTAATTTTAGCGTTGAACACCACAAACTATCTGCTGCATTGTCTTATCTGCAGCCTACTTCAAGCTTTACTTTAGATGTATAAATGAAATATTCAAACATCAGCTGGAGTTTGATTGTCGAAGACAATTACCTCTTTCCAAAAGCTATTTTTCTGACATCCAATAATGATGCTACCTTTCATGCTGGCAAATAGAAAAACTTCATTCAGTTGAACTTGTGCTGTTAATTCTTCTATTTTGAGGGTGGACACATTTCTCTTCTTGCCTGGATCACAACTTTCTGAGTCGTATGATCTAGGAATCTATGAACTGAGAACAGTCATGAATGTGGCATGTAAATTATGTTGCTTTAGATGGTAATGATTACTGCATTCAAATAGATTAATTGTTGAGGGTCATTAAACCCACACATTTAGTTTCCTGCTGTTCATTTATACATAAAATTTAGAGTTATAGCAGTTTGATTATATGTAACTGAAAGTGTGATTAAAGTGTTTCCACATACCACTGGCAAAAGGAAATCAATATTACTCAGTTATATTCATGAATAAACAGCACACATTAAACAAAACTTTATAATAAATGTATAACAAACTCACCACCCAGGAGTACCCACTGTTCATGGCTTCCTCTTTGTCTACCAGCTCTCCCTGGTAGGGTCCAAAGTGTGCACCTTTTGGAACAGTCTCTCCCTTATTAAACACTCCGAGGCCAGCATCAGGAATACTGGAATTCTGAATCTCTAGTCCAGGAGGAAGAGTTTGTTTGGCTCGGTCAAGAACTCCCATAGGCACAGGAGTATCAGAGATGTAGAACGGCGCTCCGTGAACCTCACACTTGTTGAAGAAGAATGATTTGCAAATTTCACAGTCTGGGAGTGAAGAAAACATACAGATATTTTCTCTCACACCTATGTATAATATTACACCCTCTATAAACAAAAACCTGCAAGTTCACACCTTACCAATAAAAAAATCTACTACAACTAGTCACAATATGTTGAGTAAATAATTTGATATGAAAGCTGTATCTCAAATAACCCCATTGTACGTTTAGTGCACTAGACAGTGTAATCACTAATCACTCAGTGCAGGGTCTGAAATGTTCATAATTTTTTTGTATAGCAATTGCTGAGATTTGCATCGCAATTTTCTTGGGGTTTTCAAAATAACAAGCATAAAAAATGCTTTTAACAGGTTTAGCATATTCTAACATATTCTGTCTCCCAAAAGGATGGTTAGACCCATATTACTGTGTGTAACATGGCTGTCTGTGTTATATGGTTACACTACCCCAGTCTGTGTTAAGTTATTAAACTCGAAGCTGTAGGAACAGTAAGTTTATTTTTTCCCTCTTATTTATTTTACACTCTGCTTTGTGCAGTTCTATATGCTGGTGACATTATGATTGTAACACTCAAAGCAGTGTTTACATGATAGTCGTTTGTACTAATGTTACATGTTGATACAAGGAATATCTCCATTTGGTTTGGAGTGTGGATCTCAGTAAGGTAGGTAATAGCATGCATTATTTCACATTTAATATATACTGTTAATGAGAGAAAAACTATTCCAGCCTCAATGTTTAATGTAAATATATAACAAGTTAAAGGAAAGTTAAGTACATGGCCAGGTTATAACCACCACTGCCAAAAAATAAATAAATCCAGTTTGTCACCAGCTACCATCTGCTAAAGCCCCTGTCACACATTGACAATTTAGCCAGCTTATGCTGACGTATGAGAAATTTGGCGAATACGCTGGCATACGTCGAATCAATTATGGGTAAGTTTTGTGTAAGTTATAGCACGTATACATCGTATACATCGTATACATCGTAGTACAGCGAGGTCATCGAAAAATCTTGTGTATTCACAAAATTTTCAACATATGACAGCATATGGTTTATACGTTATGCATCCGCTGGCCATAAGTTGTAGGTAAGTTATGCAATCGTTCACACACATTATTTGTAAGTTACTCATAAGTTGAATATAATGTCTAGCGTTCTTTGAACCTGTGTATAACTTATACCAATGAATGCCTGGCATGGTGGCAGCATTCGCATCTTATGACCAATGGTAGTCTAACTTATGCAGCAGTGTATCCCCGACAGTCAATCACGTGATGTATAAAAGGCACTAGACATCACAGTATCAACATCACAGTCATGCTGAAGAAATCGTAATTCACCAACATTGTAAAATGTTACAGCTGCAGCATATTTACTTTCATTAATAAGGACAAACAAAAAAATGCCACTTTATATGTCTATTGTACATGACTATTTCAGTGTGCCGTCATTCCCTAATTTCGTCACGTGGCGTACAGCAGTCAACCATCCACCTGAATATGAAGCACATACACAAACTATATCAGTTCAGGGTCTTATATAAAAATATATATTTTCAAAATAATAGCTCATTAAATTATTTCTTTCACTTGGTTAATGTGATTTCTGCACATCAGAAGACGTCACTTTTTTTTCACACAAGATTGCAGGCTCTCATCTGTGAGGCATGAGCGATGTTTACTTTTCATGTGGTTTATGATTGGAAAAAACCTGCTCACACAAGTATGTGGAGCCAAAGATCGACGGGACTCCAAATGCACACGTTTTCATGTTTATATAAGTGTTGGGAATGACACTAAATGTATCGAACACAAGTTTGTTCCATTTGGGAAGGTTTTCAGTTTTACTCTGTGCTTCTGAGCAAGAATGGCCTTCTGACGAGCAACATCTTCAAGATCAGCTCTTCCTCCTGCAGACTTTTGTTCAGCGTGTTAAGGTGCGCTGTCATATCCATCATTAAGTGCAGTTTTTAACAACCAATCTGACTGATCCAGCTCAGGAAAGGTGAACCCTTTACTTTCCAGGAAGTTTTATATGTGCCTCAGAAGCATAGCAAAGCGTTTCAGCACCTTCCCTCCGGACAGCCACCGGACTTTGTTGTGCAGCCAGAGATCACGATATGTGCTCTTAACTTTATCCAAAAATGAAAGGAACTTTGTTCTGGAAATGTCATTCAATGTTTGATTTTTTGGTTGTTTGCCAATTCCTCACCACAATTCCTCACCAATTCCTAAACCAGTTTTGTCAGCAATGAAAGCAAATGAATCTGTCCACGATGCATTAAACATTCTTTTTTTGTCAGAAACTTTTCTCTTCTTAGATTTATACATTGCTCACTTACCAGGGGTCGAAATGAGTCATTTGTCTGGCGGCAATATAAGCCACGGGAACCACACCAGAGGGATGAAAGAGCCGCATGCGGCTCCAGAGCCTTGGGTTGCCAACCTCCACCCTAAACGCTGCCAATATGCCCATAATAAGCTAGCTGTAAGTTAGAAAGACATTCAGTAAAAGTTCTGTGGTCGTCCGGAACACGTCAGAGACGTACGTTTACATACGTCAATATACGCTGGAGATAAGTTTGATATAAGTTAGCTATAAGTTTTCGATAGGTTCTGGATAAGTTACTAATAGGTTATGTATATGTTTCAAAGCTGGAAAAACATCGATAGTTCAGCGTATCCAGCGTTTTATAAAAATTTGTCATTAGTATGTCAGTAGCATTAGCACAAACTGATATCACTGCATTGAGTGTTACAGTCAAACACAGCACAAACATATAGAATTGCACAAACCGGAGTGTAAAATAAATAAGAGAAAAAAATAAGCGCAAATCTCCAACAGCTTCGAGTTTAATCCCTGTTAGCACAGACTGGGTTACTGTCACCAGATAACACAGACACCCATATTAGCTTGTTACTAACACACATTAACATGGGTCTAGCCGTGCTTTTGGGAAAAGAATGTTAGAATATGTTAAACCTGTTAGAATCTATAGATTATTCACTGTTTCCTCGGCAGAGTGGTACCGCAGATGGTTTGGGGATGTGCTGGTGCATAAAAGATTATTTTAACACGCAGGATCGGGTTTGAAACCCGCATTTTGCGATGTGTTACCAGACATTTTGAACCTTGCAGTGAGTGTATTACTGAGCTCTTACAGAGGTAGTCTTTATTATCAGGATTTTCCTCTTTAATAGAGGGCACTTCAGGTGAGATGTCGAGGATGTTTCCATGATTGTAGATGTCCAGGTCCAGCATCTCCTCTTTCTTTACACAGACTTTAATCACTTCTGATATCTCTCCATCTGAAGTCTCTGTTCTCACATCTTCACACATCTTCAGATTTAACAACAACAACAACACTTATACAACAGAGTCATCAGATTTTTTTTCACCTCTCACTGTGTGTTGCAACGTTTTTGGGGATTAGCAGGGCAGTTTGTATAATAACATTAAAGCGAGGCAGTCAAATGCAAACACTGGTTAAACTTTAAAGGTATAACTGAATTTCATTCCAACAACCCATTCTTTTTCCAAAAATGGAAGTTTACTTATTAATTATGCACACTATACAATTTAAACTTTATTCACTGAGCGGTTTAAACATAATCCTGTTTTGTAATTTGAATTCCCTGCCACTCATGAAAACAAAAATAATTCCAGCAAAACCAGAAATAACATCATCTCAGGGGGTAAAACAAAGCAAGCATGACAGATGCATGGAAAGCAGGCAGCGATAGTGATGAATCGATGTTCAAAGTACTTCATCGAATATATGTCAGTTTGCCCCTGATTCTGATGATGATGAGGTATCTGACAATGTTTTGGATTCAGGTTCAGAACCAGTGTATGGGCCGATGCAATCGTACACTTCTGAACTTTTTATTTTTTATTATTTCACTGTTGTCAGCATATAAATAGATTATAACCACACCCACTGAATTTGAGCAGTTGCATGCTTTGATTGGCTCCTCTGCTACTAGGATAGCAATTCATGTGCTGTGAGTACCAAACAACAGAATGGCAAAGTGATTTGCCGAACCTATTCTACTTAAAAACAAAATTCCAAAATGTCCTACAAAAAAAGCAACAAATTTGGACTGAAAGAATTTGACGTTAGGAACATACACGTTTTTATTTTTCCAGAATTACTTTATTATTGAATTTTTTCTTTTGTTGTTGGACAAGATGTTTAGTCCGCAAAGTGGAAATTATCTTAAATTATTTAAAATATGAATAAAAATAATACAAATGCAACCCCCTTTTGCAGCAAAAACTGCAACTAAATGTTTCCAGTAACTGTTGATCAGTCCCACACATCGGCTTGGAGGACTTTAAGCCCATTAAGTACAGCTTCAACTTTGGGATGTTTGTGGGTTTCCTCGCATAAACTGCTTGCTTGAGGTCCTTCCACAACATCTCAATTGGATTAAGGTCAGGATTTTGACTTGGCCATTCCAAAATATTAACTTTACTCTTCTTTAACCTTCTTTGGTAGAACGACGTGTGTGCTTAGGATTGTTGTCTTGCTGCATGACCCACTTTCTCATGAGATTCAGTTCACGGACAAATATCTTGACATTTTCCTTTAGTATTTGTTTGTATAATACAGAAGTCATTGTTCCATCAACGATGGCAAGCCGTCCTGGCCCAGAGGCAGCAAAACAGACCCAAACCATGATAATACCACCACCATGTTTCACAGATGGGATAAGGTTCTTATGCTTGAATTCAGTGTTTTTCTTTCTCCAAACATAACACTTCTCATTTAAACCAAAACGTTCTATTTTGGTCTCATCCGTCCACAAAACATTTTCCAATAGCCTTCTGGTTTGTCCATGTGATCTTTAGCAAACTGCAGACGAGCAGAAATGTTCTTTTTGGGGAGCAGTGGCTTTCTCCTTGCAACCCTGCCATGCACACCAGTGTTGTTCAGTGTTCTCCTGATGGTGGACTCATGAACTTTAACATTAGCCAATGCAAGAGAAGCCTTGAGCTGCTTAAAAGTTACCCTAGGGTCCTTTGTGACCTTGACAACTATTACACGCCTTGCTCTTGGAGTGATCTTAGTTGGTCGACCACTCCTGGGTAGGGTAACTAGGGTAGGGTCTTATTATCTTTTGGAAGAAGCCTGTCATTTCAGGTCAAACAAAAAACTTGCTGGTTGAATAAAAGTCAAAATTTAAGTCAAAATTTGCCAGGAGTATGAATAATTTTGGGCTTGACTGTGTACACACACATATATACATATACATACATATACACATATATATACACATATATATATATATATATATACACATACACACACACACACTATACATTGCCAAAAGTATTCGCTCATCTGTCTTCACACACATATCACCTTAAGTGACATCTCATTCTTAACCCATAGGGTTTAATATGACGTCGGCCCACCCTTTGCAGCTATAACAGCTTCAACTCTTCTGGGCAAACTTTCCACAAGGTTTAGGAGGGTGTTCATGGGAATTTTTGACCATTCTTCCAAAAGCGCATTTGTGAGTTCAGACACTGATGTTGGACGAGTAGGTCTGGCTCGTAGGTTGAGGTCAGGACACTATAATCCCCCTCCACCAAACAGTACACTTAGCACAATGCTCTAGAAAACCATTGCTCTAGAGTCCAGTGGCGGCGTGCTTTACACCACTGCATCCGACGCTTTGAATTGCACTTGGTGAATTATGGCTTGGATGCAGCTGCTTGGCCATGGAAACCCATTCCATGAAGCTCTCTATGTACTGTTCTTGAGCTAATCTGAGGGCCACATGAAGTTTGGAGGTCTGTAGCAATTGACTCTGCTAAAAGTTGGCGACTTCTGCGCACTATGCGCCTAAGCATTCGCTGACCCCGCTGTGTCATTTTACGTGGCCTTCCACTTTACATGGCTGAGTAACTGTCGTTCCCAATCACTTTCACTTTGTTATAATACTACTGACAGTTTACTGTGAAATATTTAGTAGCGAAGAAATTTCACGACTGGACTTGTTGCACAGGTGGCATCCTATCACGGTACCACACTGGAATTCACTGAGCTCCTGAGAGCGACCCATTCTTTCACAAATGTTTATAAAAGTAGTCTGCATGCCTACGTGCTTGAATTAATATACCTGTGGCCATAGAGCTAATTGGAACACCCCTTAATTCAATTATTTGGATGGGTGAGTGAATACTTTTGTCAATATAGTGTGTATATATGTACACAGACAGACAGACAGACAGACAGACAGACAGACAGTGTTAGGACTCCAGCCAGTTAACTCAGTGTTCTAGTATTATGTGCCCCTTTTTTGTCCCCTTTGGCTCCCCATATCC
>JBCNYH010041322.1:0-11949 GCA_039654325.1 Tandanus tandanus | reverse complement strand
TGGATTACTGATCCCAAGGTCGGGGGTTCAAGCCCCACTATCAGCGGGTTGTCACTGCTGTCCCCCAGTGCAGCTAAAGGCCGGCCATGTCTCTCCCTGTCTGTGGTGAGAGGCATGTAAAAGAACCATTGCTGATTTTCGTAAAGAGTAGGCTGCATTTCCGTCAGCGTGTTTCTGCCCTGCGATGGCCTGACGAGCTACTGTACTCTGCCCTTGCCCGGAGTCAGCTGAGATGGGCGCCAGCCTCCCCGTGACCCTAATTAGGATTAAGCGCTTCAGAAAATGAATGAATAATAAATTATCAAGTTTGCTGTCCTTTTTCTGGATTGACAAGATCCAGGAGAAGTATGGCAAGTATGCAGACCTCGCTTTCGAAATGAAGCACTTGCATCCCTAGTATGAGATTGTCAGACTCCCCATTCTTCTTGGAGCTTTGGGTCTGGTGCCTCCTGACCTAATCAATCAGGTCAGGAGAATACCCGGATTCTCCGCCGGGAATACAGCTCTACTGTTAGTGTGGGTAAAGCTGAAGGCTGCAGTGTTGGGGAGTCTGCACATCCTGCAAAAGGTTCTTGGTGGGTTCGACTGAGCAGTGCTTTCTGGGAACAATTCCCATTCGCTGCCTGGGCTGTGTGTAGGGAAGGCCAGGGAACCTGAGCTGATGATGAGCCCTTCGGGCCTGACTGTGCCAGGAACACCCGAGCCCTCTCTGCTTCATAAATATTTAACCTTTATTAATAATAATAATAATTATTATTATTATTATTATTTATATTATTATAAATAAGCAAACAAACAAAAACAAACAAATGATTGTACAGTGACGCTGATACACATTACGTTGGGGCAGCCGCGGCCTATTGGTTAGAGAAGCAGGTTTGGTACCTAAAGGTCGCTGGTTCGATTCCCGAACCAGCAGGTAAAATGTGTGGTGGTGGGCGAGTGAGCTGCACCTTCCCTTCCTCCACCTTCATGGCTGAAGTGCCTTTAAACAAGGTTCACTAGGACACAGGCTCAGTATTCCATCAGTCAAAACTCAACTTTATTGTCATTCATCCACATACAGGGCATGTAGTAGAACGTTATGCCGTTTTATGTGAGCTGAAGGTACCGTAAACAAAACAGTAAAAATAACACTAATGTTAAACATTAAACTTCTTAATAATTTAATAATTATAAAGCTGAAAAAAATAGTGCAAGACAAATGAGAACATGGTTTTGTAGAGCAGCAGGGTAAAGATTACTACTTTTTTTATTGAATGACTGCTGCATCTATGTGTATATAGTCGTGTAATTAGTTTTTGTTTTGTGCACCGCTACAGATTTCAGCAAAAAAAAATGTTCTGCACACTGTTGTACATGAACAGTAATGGGCACCATGATGGATATGGATCTGGACCACAGGTGAAGTGTGCACTTCAGTTTGTATGTTAGGATCATACTGCTTTGTGAATTAAAAAAAAAATTCAAATTTTTTCTAGTTATTATCAGTCAAATGAATTCGCTGGCAAATATAGGAACATATAAGAGATCACATTTGAGATTTTACTGGGGCAAATGTCCTGTCTAACAGCGTAAATGTTTTCCTGTATATTTTTCTTGGTTTCTGCAAATTCTAAGACATTCAAACAATGACAACTTTATGTCAGAGAATTTCTGATTTAATGTGAAGTAACCATCATTTAACACGCTCCCTTCGTGCAGAATCCCTCCCCTCGCGTTTCCAGTAATTCCACACACATCTCAAAGGTAATGTGTTAGACAACCTAGGACCATCTCCCTATTAAGAAAAGAAACAGTTTGTATATTTTTAATGTGAGGTTAGATACTTATAAACAAAGCTTTGCCAGTTATCAGATGTCAGCAATGGCATATCCTGCCCCAGTAAAATATTACTCATGCCATATAGATCTCTTTCACTCTCTCTCTCTCTCTCTCTCTCTCTCTCTCTCTCTCTCTCTCTCTCCGTGCATGTCTGGCTGTGTGCAGCTCACTCTAGGCTTCTTTTTGGTGTTGGTGGAAAATCTGTGATCTTCTGCCACAGGGATGAAAAGGGTGAGAAAGGGCTGTTGGAGACATGAAGCCATCCCAAATGAGATGTTTACCACTGATGCCCACCTAACTGGATGTGGTCCCTCTCCTACAAAATAAGGGCAATTTGAACCTTTAGGTTGCCATAATTTATGGTTAGGTTTAACCTTTAGTCGGGTCCATGTCTGTGTTCCCCAGTAATTATGTTTCCCAGTGCCAATGTTCCCCAGTGCTATGCTTCCTAGTACCTATGTTCCCTAACCATAACCCTATTAACATTGAAACGTGAAATCATGAACATTCCATAAATTGTTACTTTGAAGATTCATTAATTTAATAAGGATCGGGGAACATCGGGTCTGGGGAACATCAAGTCTGGGGAACATAGGTAGTGGGGAACATCGGGTCTGGGGAACATCAGGTGTTGGGAACATGGGGACTGGAGAACATGGGGACTGGATAACATGGGGACTGGGAAACATGGGGACTGGGAAACATAGGTAGTGGGGAACATCAGGTCTGAGGGACATAGGGACTGGAAATCATGACTGGGGAAGGCAGGGACTGGGGAACATCGGGGACTTGAGGGCATAAGGACTTGGGGACATAGGTACTGGGGAACATCGGGACTTGGGGACATAAGGACTTGGGGACATAGGGACTGGGGAACATCGGGACTGGGGAACATCGGGTCTGGGGAACATCGGGACTGGGGGACATCGGGACTGGGGGACATAGGGACTGGGGGGCATAGGGACTGGGGAACATAGGGACTGGGGAACATCGGGACTGGGGAACTTAGGGACTGGGGGACATAGTGACTGGGGAACATCGGGACTGGGGAACATAGGGACTGGGGAACTTCGGGACTGGGGGACATAGTGACTGGGGAACATCGGGACTGGGGAACATCGGGACGGGGGAACTTCGGGACTGGGGGACATAGTGACTGGGGAACATCGGGTCGATCCCCTTTAAGTCAGATGTCCTACAGCATGCATCAAAACATTTTCAGAAACATCCTTCCTACCAAGTTGAGACTGAGTTCCAGTCGAGTTAGGGGTAGAGGAAACAGTCCAAGCAAAAATACTGATTCCACTCTATGCCTACGTGTAAAGTTCACAGAAAAACTATCATCTCACTGGCTCACTTAGTCTAATGCTGCAGCACTACACTGAAACTGTTAATGCATGAGATCTGCGGTGATAATTATTCAACCATTCATTCATTTTCCAAACCGCTTAATTCTCATTAGGGTCACGGGGAGGATGGCGTCCATCTCAGCCGACTCTGGGAGAAGGCGGGGTACACCCGGGACAGCTCACCAGACCATCGCAGAGCCAACACACACACAACCACTCACACTCACACCTAGGGGCGATTTGGACCCGGGACCTTCTTGATATGAAGCGAACGTGCTAACCACTGCGCCACCTTGTGATAATTAAACCTTTTTTTAATTAAACATCACAATATTTAATGTAGGCGGCATGGTGGCACAGTGGCACAGTGGTTAGCACGTTCGTCTCACAGCAAGAAGGCCTGGGTTTGATTCCCAGGCTCGGCGAGGGCGCTTCTGTGTGAAGTTTGCATGTTCTCCCCGTGCTTGCACGGAATACTCCAGTTTCCTCCTACAGTCCAAAAACATGCACAGTAGGCTGATTGGCGGTTCCAAATTGCCCCTAGGTGTGAGTGTGAATGGTTGTATGTGTGTTGACCCTGCAATGGTCTGGTGAGCTGTTCTGGTGACAGCCCAACTTCAAACTATGCTGCTTTCACAGACTTCTAGTTTCTCTTTTTCAATCACGGCTAGCCATCGTTTCTGATGCTTGCTCAATTACACGTGATTTACTAACGCCTTTATTCCACTCGAGCCATAATTAATACTGTCGTCACAAATTGTGCACCAAACACTGCCGCCTTGATCGATTTTCCTCATACAGGATCCGATTGTAACATTTTGCTCAATCTTTTTGCCTTGAAAAGTCACCGTCATTGGCACATCCTGTGCCAGCCACGCCCGTCAAAATTTATCTCTGACACCATTTCCAATGTCCTTCATGGACACGCCTTCCACAACTTACGGCATTTGAATTACCGTGAATTACGTTAAACTTTGCATCTAGCAGCCCTAAAATCTGTTTTGATCCTGTGGAGAAGCGTTTGCTGAACGAGTATCGAAGAATGCAAGGCAAAGTACAGTATAAAGACGGATGTAAATAGAACCGCGTGTATTTCCGAGTGCGTGTTCGCATCATTCAGTTGAGCCAATTTCACCCAATCTTTTTTTCTTAAATACATGCGATTATGAACTTAAAATTATTAAGATTATGAACTTAAAAATAAAAATGCTTACTAGCCCGAACAGCTTTAGCTTTAAATAGCTTTAAATCATGCCGTGTTTGAGTTGGTGCACTTGTGGGTCTTGAATGTAACCGAATGAGTAAAACTCTTTCCGCACTGTGAGCAGTGATACGGTTTCTCTCCCGTGTGAAGACGCTGATGCTGTCGGAGATTATTCTGTCGATTGAAACTCTTCCCACAGTGTGAGCACTGATACGGCTTCTCTCCTGTATGAAGGTGCTGGTGGCGTTGGAGAGTGCTCTGTCGATTGAAACTCTTTGCACACTGTGAGCACTGAAACGGCTTCTCTCCTGTATGAATGCGCTGGTGGCGTTGGAGATGACTCTGCTGAGTGAAGCTCTTTCCACACTGTGTGCACTGAGGGTGTTTCCCTCCCGTGTGAATGCACCGGTGCTGATGATTTCCCTGCTGTTGAGTATAACCTTTTTTACTCTGCGAGCAGAGATGAGGCCTCTCTCCTGTGTGAATGCGTTGGTGTTTGCGCAAATTACTTTGGTTATTAAAACTCCGTCCACAGTCAGAGCAGTGATACGGCTTCTCTCCCGTGTGGACATGCTTGTGTATTTGGAGATTACGCTTGGCCGTGAAACACTTTCCACACTGCGAGCAGTGATAGGGTCTTTCTCCGGTGTGAAAGTGCTGGTGGATTTGGAGCTGACTCTGTCGAGTGAAGCTTTTTCCACACGTTAAGCAGGGATAGGGTTTCTCTCCTGTGTGAAGGCGTTGGTGGACTAGCAGATTGCTTCGCTGCGTAAAACTCTTTCCACACTGGGAGCACTGATACGGCTTCTCCCCCGTGTGAAGGTGCTGGTGTCGTTGAAGCGTACTCTGTCGATTGAAACTCTTTCCGCAGTGCAAGCAGCGATGAGGCTTCTCTCCTGTGTGAATGCGTTGGTGTTTTCGGAGATTACTTTGGTTATTAAAACTCCGTCCACACTGCGAGCACTGGTACGACTTCCGCCCTGTGTGAAAGCGCTGCTGGTGTCGCCGAAGCGTATTCTGTCGGTTAAAACTCTTTCCACACTGCGAGCAGAGATACGGCTTCTTTTTCGAGTGAATGCGACGGTGTCGCTTGAGATTACCCTGACGAGTAAAACCCTTGCCACACTGTGAGCAGTGATGTGGTTTCTCTCCCGTGTGAATACGCTGGTGTGTTTTTAGGGCATCCTGATGCCCAAAACTCTTTCCACAGACCGAGCAGTGGTAAAGATGCATATTGTGTGAGACATCAGGACCGAGAGCGTCAGATGATGTTGACTGACTACCGGAGCCTTTGGAGGGGATCTGAAGGTCATATTTCATCTCTCCTGATTCCTGTAGTCTCACATACTCTTCATAGTGACATCTCTGGATGTGTTTGTGAAGGAAAATCTGAGATGTATAGGAAAGAGGACATGTGGAGCAGGAGAATTGCTGCGGAGCATTGTTATTTTCTGGGGAAGTGGAAATATTAAAATATCAGAAATCAAGAAAAAAGTAATAAGAAGATTATAATATAAATATTATAATATAAATAAGAAGATTATAAACACTATCTCTCACTGAAGCACTGTTAAAGGACAAGAAAGCACATTCAAGATTCTACACGAAAGAAAACTTCATAAGGCTCAAGACTTCAGAACCTTTCATTCATTTTCTGAACCGCTCAATCCTAATTAGGGTCGCGGGGAGGCTGGCGCCCATCTCAGCCGACTCTGGGCGAGGGCAGAGTACACCCTGGACAGCTCGCCAGGCCGTCACAGGACTTCAGAACCACTCAACCAAAATCATTCAACTCCTCATACAGTTGCCTCTACCCCCAAGGAACTAGTAGGGCAATTCCACCGTGACAGACATTACTATCTGGAAGGTGTCTGAGCCATTTCCACCAGTCTTTAACTATAAGTTGAAGCCATAACTCTGTAATCTTGTGTATGGGTACAGTTAAAGTCTTGAGGTATTTAGGCAGGGAAGAAAAGATATCCAATGATTCTTCTGTTTTTTTATGAAAACTTTTTGATGAAAAAATACGAGTGTGACGGACGTTACAAGAACATGAAGAAAACGAACAACGATACATGACTGTGAAGTCAAGGTATATACAGTAGTGGGGGGAGGCTTGATAATATACCGACTGCAGTAGAGGGCAAGAAGTGAGGCACTTAGCAGCACTGGCTACAGGGTTGTAAAAGTTATGGGGGAAAAAATGACGGGCGTTACATCTGATTCATCAACATGCCTTACTGATAAAAAGACATGAAATATTTTACTGATTTTCTTTGGAAAAGATGAAATGATGCCCTGCGATGGCCTGGCGAGCTGTCCAGGGTGTACTCTGCCCTCGCCCAGAGTTGGCCAAGATGGGCACCAGCCTCCCCGCGACCCTAATTAGGATTAAGCGGTTCAGGAAATGAATGAATGAAGATGAAATGATCCAATTACTGCTGATTTTACATCTAGTCCCACCCTTTCATGCACTTTTGGGTTTAAAAGGTTTTAGGAAACCTGAGTAAACTGTTTCCACTAATCCCCCCTACATGCCCGACCTTTCTGGAGGTACATGTAATAAGAACATGATGTCAAACCTGAAAATCAATCCTAAACATCACGTAACCAACAAAACATCATCACTGAAGCCCATGGACTATGGATAAGCATCTGCGGTGAGTCAAAGACAGGAAACCTCAGATCCCACTGTCTCAGAGTTCGTCCACCATGGTACGTGTGGGTGGCTAGAGCAGGTCATCTGGTTTTGGGCAGAGAACATCTTGTGTTTGTGGTTTGCATAAACGTTTCGGAATCTATAGCTGAAAATAATTTTTGCCTGGTCATGTCCCATTTTTCATGGAATTGCCCAGTAGATTCAATAAGTTGGAAACAGCAGCTAGGACCTTCATGGTGGTAGTAATTACAGTAATTATAATGGTGGGATGATTCAGAGTTTTCAAAAATAAATAAATAAATAAATAAATAAATAGGATTGTAGATTTTGACGCATTCATTTTATAACTTGAAAAGCAACCAAAGGTTCCTACTAGGCGTACTAAAGTAGGTGTAGATCGTTTCAGGTCTGACAATAAGAGAACTACATCACCAGTGTACAATCCTGTTTTATTCTCAATATCATTACCTTTAATACCAGCTACCTCACTATAGTTTCTGATTGCAATCGCTAAGCGTTCACTGGCTAATACAAAAAGAACAGGAGACAAGGGATACCCCTGCCTTGTGCCTCTACAGAGAGAAAACTGTCCTGATACCAAATAACTGGTCATTACTGAAGCTGTTAAATCATGATATAGGACCTTAGAGGGGTCACCCATGTCTAGAGATTCCTCACACATATTCGATAAGGGAACAAGCAGCATATCCTTAAACTTTTTATAAACATCATCGCGTCCTGGTGCCTTCCCTCTCCCTTCATGTTATCAATAGCCTCGGACAATTCAGATATTAAAATTAGGAAGTTGAGCTCTTTTATGGCACGTTCCCCCAGGACAGGTAACTTTATCTGATCTTCTGAGACGGTGGATTTTCGGATATGTACAGTTTTGAGGAAAAAACGATTGGAAATAACTGTTAATGTCTTGCAGATTAGTGATGGGTGTCACTTCCTCTGACTCAAGTTCTAAAACTGTTCTTTTACTCTGCATTGATTTTATACACCAAGCCAGTCATTTCCCAACTTTTTCTCCCTGGTCATAGAAGGTCTGTTTTATTTATTTATTATTTGATCTTGATATATTGTATTAATCCCGCAATGGAAATTATTGCTTCTGCAATTAACCCATCCACAGTGAGCACACACACACACACACTTGGAGCAGTGGGCTGCCACACACTGGGTCGCTCAGAGAACAGTTGGGGGTTCGGTGTCTTGCTCAAGGGCACTTCAGCCATGAAAGTGGAGGAAAGGAAGGTGCAGCTCACTCCCCCACCGCCACCCATTTTTCCTGCTGGTTCGGGAATCAAACCAGCGACCTTTCGATCCCAAACCCGCTTCTCTGACCATTATGGCACGGCTACCCCGTTTTAGTTTCATTACACTGTGATACTGTTTTAATTTGTAGACAACACATTATACTGTGCTCGGAGAACCTCTAGTTTGTGTCTGCTCTGCTTTGTGTCATGAATATTAACTTCTATTCAAAGTTCTTTAATATACTCACTGCCAATGAAAACACAACACTCAGAATAAATTAATATTTAATATTTTGTCATGAAATTGTCAATTAAATTATTAAAATCAATTTCATGCATCATTTGAACAGTATTAATCAATAACAACCGAAAATATTGCATCTTTAAATAAAACTGAGGCACCCCTTCTTTCCAAAATCAGTCTGGAATATGACCTCCATTTGAGTTAATGCATTAGTTAGTAATTCGTCTGTGCATAAATCTGACGAGCCTCCGTATGTGGTCCTGTGGGACGTTTCTCCACTCCTCCTGCAATGCCACCATCAGTTCCTGCCTGTTCCATTGTGCTGGTACTCGGCCCGATACTCGGCGTCCAAGCTGATCCCACAAGTGTTTGATGGGTCACAAATCAGGCGAATACACGAGCCAGGGAAGGACATTAAACACCTATGCAGATATTTGATCATTGATCATCATGTGACAGTCGAGGCACGGTCAAGATTCCACTGCAGAATGTTATGCATTTTAGCTGAGCTTTATGTAGGCAAGATGATACTCATTAAATTCCCCCATTTCTGATTATCGAGACCCCCAAACAAACTTGGAGCTGTAAAAGAGTCTCGATCCAGAGCTCAAGCTCAGTGAAGTGTTCCATCGTGTCGCCGTCGTGGGTTTAAGTGGCACACAGAAGGGCCTTTCGGAGTTGCTGTGAGAGTATAATTAAGTAAAATTACTGCGTGATCTGAGACAATACTTTAATACACTGAGTCATTAACTCTATCACAGATTTTAAAATGAGGAAATAATATATATGGGAATTTAGACTTACGCTAACCGTTCAATCCTATTGGCCAATACAACACTGATTTGGCAATTTGTTATTAAGTTCGCCACATTGGCGATGCATAAAAATCACTCATTCAAAGCTTTTTATTTATTATTTTTAATACATAAAAATACCCAAAGTCTAGGCTCATATCTGACCAAGTGTCGTTCGTGTATGTATGTGCTGATGTCGTCACCACTTGTATACGGTGAAGGCATGAAACGGACCTCCTGGTTGGTCACTTTCATTTGATCTTCCGTGCCCACTGTGCAGTTCATCAGCAAAAATAACAAACAGCGCTGGCAAAATATTAAGTGTTTGCTTCTTAAGTTTCAAAACTGCAGCCTAGGGCATATGAATTGTGATTTGAACACTTTACTCTTTTTTTCTAGCACAAGTGTTAAGCAGTATCTCTTTTTTGATTATTGGAGGTCCTTAAGAGGACCGGGAGTGCGTGTCGCATGGGCACCACCTAATGGTGCAACGGTGGGCGAATGGAGCTGGAGACGACTGTAGTGGTTGTGTGGACGCGTGGCTGTGAGGTTCCACCGGTTGGGCTGATGATCTCTTCAGACTCGGCTGTGTAGCTTCGGCCACCTTGCCAGTCCAAACTGAAGCCGGTCTGTTGCAGATTCTACAAATGAGCTGTGGTCACTCGTGCAGACGGTCTCACAGGAGGAGGTTGTACACGTGTACGTGGTCTCCCAGGCAGTGGTGGTCGAAAGATGAGGAAGTGGTTGCTGGACTTGTTGATTCTGCTGCTGTCTTCGTTCTTCTGACTCATGGGAGAGTCAGATGACCTCTCTCAAGTAGTGAGTCTCAAAGTTAAGGAGGGCTTGCTTGTCAAAGCTCCTGATCCTCTGGCTAACATACAGAGCAAGTGCCCCAGCGTGTGTCTGAAGCTCTTCCAGAGTAGACATCTTAGCCTTGGGTTTGGTTGCCTGTGTAATAGAGGAGGATGGCTGTACCTATTCTTTTTGATCATTCTTGCCACCACTTGTCTTGATGTGAGGGGGTAGGAAGTCCAGCAGGTCCATCAGCTCAGTCAGTTTTGGTGGTATTGTCTTCGCCCCCTCTCCACTCTTGCCTTTTCTGTGTTTGATTGCTCTGGAAGCCATAGTTCTACAGCTATAGTAGTGGCGCATGAGGGTACTACTATCCCTTCCAACTTGCTTCACTACCTGTTCCCAGACCATATCCTTCTTTGACTTGTCCTTGTGATCTCTGGACGCCAGGTTCCAATGCTCTGGGTGCTCCTGGATGAGTGAAAACAGTTGTTCTTCATCTTTTGGTGTGATATCACTCCTCTTTCTTTCTTTTGGTGGTTGCTTTCCTTTGAAGTTGATGCTTTCTTGGCAGGCTTGACTTGGTTTGCTGGTTGTCCCTTTATCTTCTAGCCTTCAAACTCTCCAAAACTGCATCCTCCTCCTCCTCCTCCTCCTCCTGTTGTTCATCAGTGTTAAAAAAACAAATAAAAAGTGTATAAATTATACTGCAAAATTATAAATGTAAAAAAAAATAATAAATGTGTACATTTTAAAATTCAGACATTAAGGAAAAGAAAAAGAAATAGAAATGACACAGAGGAAAAGAAAAGAAAAATCACTATAATATTAAAGTTAATTTATAATATTATAATGACCTGAATAAACAAGTCATCACTGAAGCCCTCTCCAGGGTTCCGAGTGAGTTCAGAATCTTCTTCCTCCTTCCTCTTCACCCTCTTCTTTCCAACTCCTTTCACCCTCTTGCCTGATTTTGGAGGCATCCTGAAGTAAAACTGCTGCTCTTCTTGTCTTTGTGAGAAAAACTGCTGCTCTTCTCTCTCTCTGAGAATCAGACCAGAAATGACCGTCCCTGGAAGGCTCTTCTTTTCATAACAGGATTCCTCTCAGGTCTGCACTTTTTGGCCAATCAGCATCGTACCCGCCACATGTATAATTAGCGCCGACTACAGTCAGCAACCACATTTTTTTCAGTCACCTAGAGTCTGCGACCAAGTCACTGACTGTAGCTGACTGTAGTCGACTTTCAAAGACTAAACACAGTCACGTGACTAGATGCGTATAAGTACAGTGTACTTAGTTTGTGCAGTCAGTTGCAGAGCACCATGGATTTGTTACTACAGTTAGAGGCGGAGATTGAAGAAGATGAGAGGGAAGAACAGAGGAGGCGATATGAGGAGGATAAAAGGAGAGAGCAGACGAAGGCTAAAAGAACAGAGAAGTACACAAAGAAGGTGTGTGGGTCAGACCGTTGATGACTACTTTATGTACACTTTATGACTAAAAACCAGGCGTCAAGAATTTTCTACGGATGGATGGGGCACTTTCTGGAGAGATGGCCGCCCGTGTGGGTTCCCTCATAGAGAAGAAAAAGACGTTCTGCAGGAAGCCCCTCTCACCAGCTTTGAAGTTGGCAGTGACACTGTTTCCTAGCAACAGGCAACACCTTCCTACAGATACCTCGAATACTGAGGACAACTGCAGGGGCAGAGCTTTCTCATACAAAGCCCCACAATTATGGAATAATCTTCCAGTTAATGTTCGGGACTCGGACACAGTCTCTGTTTTTAAGACTAGGCTGAAAACTTACTTGTTTAGTTGAGC
>JBCNYH010041235.1:0-11952 GCA_039654325.1 Tandanus tandanus | reverse complement strand
TTCATATTAGGGTGTGTCTGAACAATATGGGAAAATTTTAACTATTTTACACTGGCCAGGTTAATTTATTGTGACACTTCTCAGAAAAAATCCAAATATAAATTTTGAGGCAGATAGCTCAATATTTACTGTTTGCTCAACGCGGCATATATGGAGCTATGTGTGTATGTATATATACATATATATATATATATATACACATCATGATTTGTGCGTATGTAACTTACTAGCGATGTGCTAAACTACAGGGGTTAGCAGCTTAGCAGTTGCTTTGCCTGGGAAGTAATGTCAACACATTGGGCGGGGTTGACGTCTCTTGTGGAGACAGGGAAACTTACATTCTAGTGACCGTGACGGTAAATCCAAAATGGTTTATGCAGCTAACGTTTTGCCAACTCAGCTTTCCTGTCGTCAAAATGTTTTTTGCGCAGCTCAGCACTGGCTAATAATGTGCTATGCTACACGGGTCCCTGACATAGCCCAGGCAATCCAACACGTTGACATCACTACCAGGCCGGAACAGCCAGTCAGAAAGGTAACATGTCTCTGAGCATGCCTAGAGTCATAACACTCGCGAACGAAAAATGGGCATGGACTGATGTTGGCGGAAGGAACCGCTGATGTTATACATGATCGTTTTAAATAGCTAGTAATACTAATTAACCACAGGTACACTTTAAATATCATAGGTTTTGTGTAGAGCGAAGTACTTTTGGCCTCTTGTCAGAATTTTAGATTTGTAACCAATATTTTTTCTGTGTTTTGTCCTCACCATCCTGCTCAGAAACCTCTGGGACATTACGAGGAGCAGTACTTCACTGAGACAGAAGCCCAACACATGATTGAGTGCTTCAAGCTGGATCTGAAGGGCATTGAGGAGAAAATGCAGCAGCAGAAGAAGGGTCCTGAACCACCGTATCGCTATCTGTACCCGAGTCAAATAGAGAACAGCATCACCATATAGAGAGAAATTCTGCCATTTTTAATGATGCAGTTCGTAAAAAGGTTAAAAAAAAAAGCTGCCTTAATGCTAGTTTGAATTAAGAAGAATGATGATATTTTTAGTGATTCCATGATTTTAATACAAGATTAAATCATTAAATCAATTCTATTTAGTGTGGTTTTTTTCATTCATAAAAAGTAATTATGTTTCTGATCAAGAATGACCTTGCATATGCTTTTCAATTTTTCTTCCATTTCAGTTTTTCTGTTAGTTGATATTTTTACTCAGCATGTGATGGTTAATCCCAGTTCAAGTTAATGATCATGGGCCGAAAAAGTAACAATAATCATTAGTTTGTGTAATCTCTCTCATTAGCTCTCTTAGCTGTAATTGTGTTGTTTAGATGGCAGAGGGGGCAAAAACATACAGTAGAGGGCATGCATGTGACCAGCATTAGGCAGAAAACAGTCATTTCTTTGCAACAAATTTCAGTTAGGCTCAACTTCTCTTATTATATATTAAAGCGTATTGAATTCACTTAAGGGGGAAAACATTGTTGTTGTTGGGTTTTTTTTTTGTCTGAATTAATATCAGAAGTTTTCATGAAAGCATACATTGCCCTATTTTTTTTTTTTCCTAAATTAATGTGTCCAAATTTCTCCATAGTTGAAAAGTAATGTTTGGGAATGTAAAATTCACTTTTTTCCCACTGAAATATGAATTTTAATAACTGAACTTGTGCCTTCCATGGACATTCCTGCATGTGCTTCTCCGACATGTTACAGTTGCATGTTTCACTTTAAGGTTTTATTTTCAATCTTAAAAGGGTTGCAAATAACACCACTTGACGTCTTTGTGGCGGCATGGTGGTGCACAGGAAGAAGGCCTGGGTTCGATTCCTGATCTCAGGCGTTTCTGTGTGGAGTTTGCATGTTCTCCCTGTGCTTGTGTGGGGCTACTTCGGTTTCCTCCAACAGTCCAAAAACGTTATTGCCGCTAGGTGTCAGGATGTGAGTGTGTGTGAATTGTGTGTGTGTTATTCACTCCTCTGTGGATATATATATATATATATGAGTCCAATTGTTTTAATTTTGAGAACAACAGCTTTTTCAGCTTTATTTTAAAGCTACTGAAAAAATTTTTTTGAAAGCTACTCGAAAAAGTTTTTTGGGGGCAGCTACTTAAAAATAGTTTTTCTCATCTTTAAAACAATTGGACTTATCTGTTCTTGCAAAAAAACTCTTCATACTCTTATGGTTCTTGAGATTCTTCACCCCGGTACCTCTACAGACTCAAAGCAAAAAAGTATAAAAATAAAAAATACCTTTCATTGTCGTTAAGTGAATTTTGTGATATGAAAACGTTATTTTCATAACTTGTTTTAGCACTATGTGTCTTCACCGCTCTTGAACAGTCTGGGCTACAGCAGATGTGGGTTGCACTTGGGCAAGGTCAGAGCCTGCGCTGGATCAGTGTGCATGATCTATTTCCCTATGTTGTTCAGGAGAAGGTCAAAGGCATGTTTAATTCTTTCATGCCTTTACAAGGGTGTGACACGATGTCAGCCTTCCGCATCAAAGGCAAGAAAACCGCTTGGCAGACATGGGACATATGTCCAGAGGCCTCGGCTGTATTCCCCAAACTGAGTCTTTACCCTCCCACAGTGGATTGTGACCTAGAGATTCTGGAGAAGTTTGTCATCCTAATGTATGACAGATCCAGCACTGCTGCTAATGTGGAGGAGGCCAGGCTTGACATGTTCACCAGAAAGCAGAGGCCTTATGAGTCAATCCCACCAACCAGAGCAGCTCTGCTCCAAAACACCAGGCGTGCTGCCTACCAGGTTGGTTGTGTGTTGGCCCAGGCGACCCAGTGTCAGCCAGAGGCAGAGGACCCTGCAGACTGGGGATGGCCAAAGGTTGGTGAGGAATGGCAGGTCTTCTGGGCAGCCAACTCTCCAATAGCTAAGAGTTGCCAACAGTTCCCTAAATGTGGCTGTAAATCTGGCTGTCGTGGCAGGTGCAAGTGCTATAGACTGGGTCTCACTTGTACAGCACTGTGCAATTGCAAATGTGAGGTGTAACTCTACACTCTTGTGGTCTTATTTTTGGAGGGATTGAACTGTTCTATAACTGTTTCATGTGTCATCAATATGTAGAATCATCTTTCACACTGAGTATTTATAGTATGAGACTGGATCACACTTGCAAGGCATTTTTTTTTTGTGTGTGTGTGTGTGTGTGTGTGTGTGTAAATTTACACATGTTTTCTTGCAGACATCTCCAACGCCCACCAAAGCGGCCACAATACCCACATTTATATCCAGCTGCAATACATTTGTGAAGCAGAAAATCTGCACACACACATATATAAAACCAATATTTTCTAAGTTATGGCTCATAAACCCATTTTTTGCTCTCCTGAGTCTGTAAAAGTACCTATATGCTGTATCTCAAGAATTGCAAGCATGGACTTGGTACCAAAATATCCGCAATACCCAACTTTGTATTCAACTATCACACATCTATAGGGTTTAAAACCAATAAATTTCAAGTTATAAAGGAAAAAACACATTTTTGCCCGTTTTTTGGCGGACATCTTGGACTTTGCGGCCGCCATCTTGGGTTTTTGCGTGGCCAGCGGTATTTTCGAAAAGAGTGGGATTTGAAGAGTACATGTACCAAATTTCATGCTTGTATCACTATGTGAACGATTCTCTCTCTTATCTGATCCTCTACCTCGGTTGTATGTCATTGCACCCTCTGTTGTCTAAAGTCTTACAGCTAAGAAAATGAAAGAGCTGACAATAATAATAAATCATTGTTTTTTTTTATTTTTTTATTTCCACCATTTGGATTATCATTTTGTACTGGGATTTATCATCACAGAGTGTGTTTACATGCCAAGGAAAAATTCCTGAAAAACATATAGATGTCATCCTTGATCAGACACATCATTACTTTATAAGTGATCAAAAATCCCACTAAATGCAATTAATCTTTCTGATCTAATCATGTACTATAATCATGACAGTGCTAAAAATATCATCATTCTTCTTGATCCGAACAAGCTTTTAAAATGTTCCTTTTCAAAATGTTTATATATTTAAGGCATCTTTCTATATCTGTCTTAAACATTACTTCATCAAACTTGGCAGAATTTCTCACATCTTTCTATGCTGTAATGCTGTTCTCTACTCGACTAGGGTACAGATAGAGATACGATGGTCCAGGACCCTTCTGCTGCTGCATTTTCTCCTCTATGCCCTTCAGATCCAGCTTGAAGCGCTCAATCTTTTTTTGGGGTTCTGGCTCAGTGAAGTGCTGATCCTCGTAATATCCCAGAGGCTTCTGAGCATGATAGATAGGGCAGAACACCGAAAAAGTTTTGAGACGAGACAAAATGGAAAACTTGTGGAATTTAAACAGATTAACTAATCACTCCATACTGTTTTATAGAAAACCACAGCCAGCACCCCAAACATTGTTTTTCAGCTAACAACTTGAAAGAAGTTGCAAGAAGGACTCGGGTTAAATTCCCGTGCTCTGGGCGTTTCTGTGTGGAGTTTGCATGTTCTCCCCGTGATTGTGTGGGTTTCCTCCGGGTACTCAGGTTTCCTCCCACAGTCCAAAAACATGTACAGTAGGCTGACTGGCAGTCACAAATTGCCCCTAGGTGTGAGTGTGAAGAGTTGTGCGTGTGTGTTTTCATGCCATGGCCTGGCGAGCTGTTCAGGGTGTACCCTGCCTTCGCCCAGAGTCGGCTGAGATGGGTGCCAGCCTCCCCGCGACACAAATTAGGATTAAACAGCTTAGAAAATGAATGAATGAATGAGGGAATAAATTAACTTGAAATGTTCTGTGGAAGTGTTGACTCACTGCGTCTGGCGAAGTTCTTCCTAAAAGCCATGTGATCGCCACCTGCTTAGATGCCTGGCTGACATTCGGGAGGGTCTTCATGACCAAGTCCATAGTGACACCTTTTTTGTCTTTGGGCGGAGGCTGGCGCATGGTGTGTTGGGCACCCACCCACAATAATCATACTATCGTATAGAAAAATAATGCAAGAGGTTAATATGAACAAGAATAAAACCCACAAGAGTTTGATATTAAAAGGGACCCACTGGCCAAAATGTAAAATTGAATGATCAGGTCATTGATACTTGCCTCTAACTGCTGTATAAAATTACAACTAGAACTTTCAGTTTATTTACTGGAAAACCCTCTTTCTGAAACACTTCTACTGCTTATGTTTACTACTAATTGTCTCACAAAAGCCACCTACACCACGACTGGTTTAAATAATTACACTTTAACCTAATTAATTAGCTGCTTGCACTGGGACTGGATACTGTGGTAAGAGAACACTGATATATAAATACAATAGTGATGAAAATTGTTTAGTTTTGCCAAATCATTTAGGCTGAAAAATGCAGAACTACATATCAGTGAGAAATAGCATATTATCTAAAAATATGTCACAAACCTGTCCGTTGTTGAGTGCGGCATGCTGTGCGGAGCTGGTGAAGATGAGTATACACAGAAGAGTGATCAGCTCCTCAATATTCTTTAGTTTATTAGGCAGCCCTGTCCAATGAATTATAAGAATAACATATTACTATATCAGGGCTGGTTAGCAGTGGTTAGCACGTCCACCTCATAGCAAGAAGGCCTGGATTCGATTCCAGTGCTTGGGAGATTCTGTGAGGAGTTTCTGTGTCCCCATGCTTGTGTGGGTTTCCTCCAGGTACTCCGGTTTCCTCCCACAGTCAAACATGAACAGTAGGCTAGCTGGCTGTTCCAAATCACCCCAAGGTGTGAATGTGAATGGTTGTATGTGTGTTGGCCCCGCAACGGTCTGGAAAGCTGTTCAGGGTGTACCTCGCCTTCGCCCAGAGTCAACTGAGATGGGCGCCAGCCTCTCCACCAACCCTAATTAGGATTAATTGGCTTTGAAAATGAATGAATGAATGATATTACTACTGTGATCACTGCTGTTGCATGTAGTACAATGTTACATTTCAGATTATCTTATGTTTATAAAAATAATGAATTATACAACTTTATTAATTCATTTTTATAATAATTCATTACAATTCATAATGATCCCAAACCCACACTCACAGAGCCACCCCTACTGCACAGTTACTGCCATGACTCCAGTTTTATATATTATAATTGTTAAAGCAACTAACCAAATTTGGAAAGATCTTCAAGGCCTTCCTCAACCACATCCTTAACCCATGCCTGCAGTTCTGAATCCTGCTCCACTTCAATGTCACCTTTATAATATAGAGACACAATGCTTGAGACAAAGCTGTAGGTGAGAAGAAAAGGGAAGCCATCAATATTTCAAAGTAATCAGGAAATAGTAGCTCTAAAGAACTGAATCGTGCCTGGACTCTCACTTTTTAATAGCTTTCCAGAGCATCATGCTGTGGTCTCTGAAGAAGTAATTTTTGAGTTCAGTAACTCCACGGTCTGCGAAGTCACAGTGGGGTTGGAGCGAACGATAGGTCAGGACTTTACACTCCCTTTCAATAAACATCATTAGCCTGTCACCTCCTGTGGATGCCATCTGCAAGGAAAGCATGTATGATTATCTACTACTGATCTACAGCCTGTCTGAAAAGAAAGAACCCATGAGAATGTGATTCCCAAATATGTTAATCATATGTACTAAACATATGTTAAGTAAAGTCCAAGAAAAATCTTCTTCTGCTCATCCACTGGAATCCTTTCAGCATGCATCTGATTGCTTTTAGTCACTATTGACTCTTGCATCACATCCTATTACACCTATTCTCAATCACACCTAATTAACCAGCACACTATTTAAGGCAGGAGTATTTAACCTTATCTGCAAAGGGCCAGTGTGGGTGCAGGTTTTCATTACAACCAAGCAGGAATGTCACCTGAAAGTTCATTGAAAGTGAAGATCAATTGATTAAAACAGGTCGAACACAAACGAAGTTGTGGCTCCTGTTTGGTTGAAATTAAAATTGGCACCCACACCAGCCCTTTTTTCAAATAAAACTAAAAGGGCTAAAAAAAGCTCCTAATTTTTAGAACTCAGTCTTTACAATTTCTTTGTGAAGTATTGCTCTTTGTCATTGTTGATCTGATCTCTTGACCAATGTCTGCTTACCTTTTATAAGCTAGGACTGTAATTGTTTTTTTAATTATCCTGCCTGAAAATCTTCATTAATGCTTTTTAAATCTGTAATTTGCCTCCACTGAACTCTGCTGCTTGGATGCATGACAGAAATCTTTGCTGCAAATATGGATGCAGCAGCTGCCGGGGACAGAATGCATGCAGGCACTCACCAATCACATAGCAAGCACCACCAATGCTTCCAAGTAGTTGACCATGCCTGCTTAAGTCCTTCCAGGACAAGCTACTTTTACACCTCTGCCCCAGCACACTCTGACACTCCCATCTGTAGCATACCCAGAAAAGCACAATGGTGACACAGCCACCTGTCTTGAGTTCCTGCTTCAGTGCTCTCTGTACTTCACCCTTACATCCAAATGCCACAGATCATCAAAACAATGTCACGCTTCTTGGGTTTTATCAACAACAAATCATGAAAATGCTAATGCTGCCAAAAGCAAAAAGCTCCTCACTCTCTGTTAAGGCCCCTGTACTGCAGTTGAATATGGCCTAGAATACTGCAGCATTGCAGTAACTAGTGGCTGGAATGAACCCACTGAATAGGCAGCCTTCCATGAAAGACCGAAACAAGAAGAACTCACTGGGCTTACCAGTCATAAAGAGCAGTCTTCTGTAGACATCCACATAGACCTCACTATAAAGCTGGATGGCATGCCGCAACAGCGCAAGCCAATTCCTTACAGCCACTGAAGCTCTTGAACCCATGCAGCTGGGAAGTACCTAACTTAGTCTGCGCTTCTACTGTGGCAGCCTGAATCATATCATTCAGTGCACTAGTGCAAGTCATGCAAGCAGAGAAAAGGGACTCCAGTCTTCACAAAGTCCGCCTTGGTCACTCCCACTGCTAATATCACCAAAAGGTTAACCTTACTTCGTGATCTAAGAAAGGTTTCATGTCCATTCAGCTTTCATCAAATCTGGAGCCTCTGCCAACTTCATCCACAGAGCCACCAATAAAAAGCTCCGCATCCATCTAATAAAGCTGGCTTAAACTCTCTGGAACAGCACTGTAGAAAGGGGCCAAATTAGAAGGTTTGTTGTAATAGAAGTTAGTGCTTGTCTTCACAGTCTTGGCATGTCATGGATGGCTTTACACAATACAGTGACATTCTGGGCTGACAGAACAGTCATAAAATTGTCACCATACTGTCATCAGAACTACCTGCAGCACCTATTTACACATCTTAACATAACCACCATCAAGACTCCACAGAGACACACCTACACCAACATCCCTGTTAAATATCATTGTTTCATGGAGGTGTTCAGCTATCAAAGGGCTAGCAGCTTACCATATGCATTACCATGGGATTTCTGTCCATTCCTCAAGGCAAAACTGCTCCAGCTCCTTCATGTTGAATGGTTTCTGCTTGCGAATCGCAATCTTCAAGTCTGACCACAGATTCTCAATTGGATTTAGGTCTGGGCTTTGATTAGACCATTCAAACACATTTAAATGTTTCCCCTTAAACCACTCGAGTGTTGCTTTAGCAGTATGCTTCGGGTCATTGTCCTGCTGGGAGGTGAACCTCCGTCCCAGTCTCAAATCACAGGCAGACTGAAACAGGTATTGCTCAAGAATATCCCTGTATTTAACACCATCTATCTTTCCCTCGACTCGGATCAGTTTCCCAGTCCCTGCTGTTGAAAAACATCCCCACAGCATGATGCTGCCACCACCATGTTTCTCTGTGGGGATGGTGTCCTTGGGGTGAAGGGATGTGTTGGGTTTGCGCCAGACATTGCATTTTCCTTGGTGGTCGAAAAGTTAATTTTTGTCTCAGCTGACCAGATGACTCACCTCCACACATTTGGGGAGTCGCCCACATGTTTTTTGGCAAACTCAAAACATGCCTTCTTATTTTTAACACTACATAATGGCTTTTTTCTGGCCACTGTTCCATAAAGCCCAGCTCTATGGAGTGTATGGCTTGTTGTGTTCCCATTCACAGATACACCATTCTCTGCTGTGGAACTCTGCAGCTCCTTCAGGGTTACCTTTGGTCTCTGTGCTGCCTCTCTGATTCATGCCCTCCTTGCCGAATCTGTGAGTTTTGGTGGGCGGCCCTCTCTTGGCAGGTTTGTTGTGGTACCATGTTCTTTCCTTTTGAAGATGATGGATTTGATGGTGCTCTGGGGGATCATCAAAGATTTGGATGTTTTTTTATAACCCAACCCTGACTTGTACTTCTCATCTTTGTCCCTGACTTGTTTGGAGAGCTCCTTGATCTTCATGGTGTGATGCCTCTTGCTTAGTGGTGTTGCAGCCTCTGGGGCCTTTCAGAAAATGTGTGTTTATACTGACAGATCATGTGACACTTAGATTGCACACAGGTGGAGTTCATATCACTAATTATGTGACTTCTGAAGGTAATTGGTTGCACCAGTACTTTTGAGGGGCTTCATAGCAAATGGGGGTGAATACATATGCACATGCGAATTTTCTGATTTTTATTTTTTTTAATTATTTTTTATATATTTTTCTCATTTCACTTCACCAACTTAGACTATTTTGTGCAGAACCATCACATAAAATTCCAAAATGAGTTCCAGGACACCAGGGTATCATTGTGGGGGTGCATTATTGGAACTAAATGAGCAACTATGAAGTAGAAAAAGGTAGAAGCCATCACACTGTGGCCTCAACCAGTCGAAGTTGGGAAGTTTGCTGGGGTTTGCTCATTTCATTTTGGCCTGCCCATTCACCTCCCCTATCAAAAAAGAAAAAAAAACCCTGAAATGGTACCAAGAAGCCATGCACACATTCATACAGCTCAAGTCAGCATTAATATCATTCCATTCTATATCACTCCAAACCAGAATAACTGTTCATTGTGGTCAACGCATCAGATACTGATGTTGGGGCCATTTTATTACAAAGACTGGGAGATGAACCTGATATGCTTCCCACCACATACTTCATAAGTTATCACATGAAAAAAGCTGTAAGAAGCTATGATGTTGGTGATCGGTAACTCCTAGCCATCAAACTGGTGCTTGAAGCATGGAGACACTGGCAAAAGGGAGCCAAGCACCATTTCACATTCTACACTGACCATAAGAATCTCAAATACCTGCGCAATGCCAGGAGACTGAAACACGCCAGGCCCGCTAGGCTATGTTCTTCACCCGCTTTCAATTTACTGTGACTTACTGACCAACTTCATCGAGCATCATGGCAGATATCCTGTCTTGATAATTTACCCAAACAAATGAGCATCAAGTGCATCACCCCCTTCTCACAACCACCTCTCATCTTCATTTCATATTGCTCAAATCACCTGTGACTCCTGACCCCTTAGCACCCCACTCAAGGGTTCTGTTACATCTTCTTCTGCTCACACACTGGACTCACAGTGCACTTCCCAACATGCGTCCCATCTTTCTTAGTCACCCAACTATTGAATACCATAACATGATTTCGTCACCCCTGTTCTCACTGTGACGACCCACTGCTCCCCCTGCTTATGATGAGCATGCCTAGGCTGTAAGCAGGTGTGGGAGTTTTAATCATGGGCTACACCTGGCACCGGTGTGGCTTATAAAACGGGAGTGTCTACTACCTGACACCTGACGGGGGGGGAGCCGGCTATGGGCTGATGAGAGAGCGCTGAGATCCGGAGCAAATGCGCTGATTCTCATGCTCCCACCCTTTTTCTTTATACACACGCACTCACTCACATTTCTTATGCTGATTCTGAAATCGGCAATCATGCATCCAAACACCCCTAGATCTAACTACAATTCTTAAATAAATCGCCTTTTGGTTAAATATCAATTCTGTCTGGTCTCCTCTCATTTTTTATGTTGCGGTTTTTAACATAAAAAGTGGGGGCTCGTCCAGAGATTGTTTCATGTTCTGTAAATCGTGCAGGATTCGTGTTGGTAACTAAGCAGAGTTTGGGTGAGTAAACTGTTGTGTGTCTTAACAACCAGAGCAATCTCCCGTAGTCAGAGTGCTCCTGCTGAGTATTTGACTCTTCCATCGGAGCACTTGTTTATTGTGTTTTTTTGTTATTTTAGTTTGTTGTTTTTCATGGTAAGCCTACCGGGGTACGCTTCGGGATTGGAGGCTGACTGCGTTTTCGGTCTGTCTCTGATCCACTGGGTTCAGCGTTTAAAGTCGCCACGGCCGGGAAACCACGGAAGACTAGCGGAGGTGAAGTTAGGGTTTTCTCATTTCAGTTAGGTTGGGAGTTCTGCTCTGAGTGCCACGACTCCTTTGTGTGGCGACACACGGAGTTCATGCACCCAGGTAAGTTTCATTCATTGTTTCTGATCTCGGAAGCTAAGCCTCTGCTTGAGTGTATTGGGTCAGTTAAGTGCGGTATATTTTTATTTCTTTCAATTAACGGCAACAGTAGGTAGCACACTTAGTTATTAAGTAGCGAGAGGTTTAAGTTAAATTGGTGGCTTACCTGCGCTAGTGGAGGGTTAATTTGTGTAGCTAGCTGTTGGAATTTTGGCTCTGTAATTCTATGAGTGTATGTGACGCCGAAGCTAGTAGGTTACTGTTTGCCGATCTGGACTTTGGTTGTCAAGCTAGGGGGGCTACACCGCCTTTTGAGTAAGTGTGTTGTGTTGTGTTTCCCTCTGGTGCCGCGAGTACTGAAGAGTTTTCAATTAAATAGCGATAATAGGCAACATTGAACTTGAAGTGGAGTTCTGTTACTTGGTTGCAATTTTGGCCCATGAAACATTTGACAGGAAAAGGAGAGGACTTGGGTAGTCCTGCGTTTCTTTTCTCTCCCAGTGTCACCAGTGAGATTAGGCTGAAAGAGCTAGCCATAGAGGAGCAGAGGTTGGCAACAGACCTTGAGCTGAGGAGGCTTGAA
>JBCNYH010041146.1:0-11956 GCA_039654325.1 Tandanus tandanus | reverse complement strand
AAAACCTGATGCGGCCCAGCCTCACCCAGACTCTGCCTCCAGCGGCCCCCAGGTAAATTGAGTTTGAGACCCCTGGTCTGGGGCATTGTGGAAGGGATCCAGTGGGCAGGTGGTAGGATTGCATGATATGACTTCAAGCTCTCCTGTGTGGACAAAGGTGAAATTCCCTGAGGATTGTATTCAGTTTAGGACATGGACTCAGAATTTGAGGACCTTTCTGAGTTTGGTTTTAAGCCATGGCTGGATGGCAAATTTATGTTTGAGTCTGAGCCTGTTAATAGTTCTGATTTTGTCCTTGCTTCTGAACCCACCCTCAGGCCTGCCCTTTGTCTGCATTCTTGCTCTTAGATCTATTCCTGTCCCTGTTCTAGGGCCTGCTCCTTATCCTGTTCCTGTGCCCTCTCACTTCGCTCTTGTGCCTGTTCCTTGCTACACTCCTCTGTGTGCCCTTGTTGGTGCCCCTGACAGTGTCTTGTTCTACAATTATGCCTCCAGGCTCTGTCTCCAAGCACCCTCATGCTTCTGTCTCTGAGCCTGCCTTTCTCTGAGCCTTCCGGTCTCTCAAACCCTGTTAGTCTCTCTGAGTGTACTGATTTCATTAAGTTTGCTGATATTTCTGTAAGTGCTGACATTTCTGTGTTTGCAGATGTCTCTGAAAATGGTGATGTCTCAACCCTAACGATCAGTTTGAAGTATACTGTAGGGACTTGTTTCAGAACCATCACTTGAGCCAATGCTGTCTCCTGCATCCGTATTGGTCCTGCATATGCACTTGCATTCTTGCTGGCTCCTCTACCTCCACCTGTGTCAATAGCAGCTCCTGCACCAACTTTGGCACCTGCATCGGGGCTGTCCCTTGCACCCGCACCAACACTGGCCGCTACACCTAAAACTGCATCGGTTTCCCTGCCCATAGGCACAGAGTTTGGCATGTGGGGTGCCCTAGAGTGGTGCCCTTGAAGGGGGTTCTTTCACATTCACTCCAGCTCCTTGTGGCAGTGATCACACCTACTTCTGCTCTCTGGCACATGCAAGACATGCCTTCATCAGCAGAGTGATTCATTACTCTTAGGAGGGCTGCAATTCCCTATGTGCGTGCACAGCACTTCCATATACAGCTGCAGCTTATCAAATTAAGAGACAAACTATTGAGCTAAACTAACTGGATGCTTCAAAAGTGTACTTCAGTCCACCTCAACACCAGACATTGACTTAACTACATGCACACCAGTTCATCTGTTTGTTAGTGTCAGGGGTGGTTGCCTGACATGGGACTTGAACCCGGGTCTCCGGCAAACTGAACCGAGTAGCACCCCACTGGGCTATGGAGAAGGACACAGTTGCAGAGGCACTGACACAAAGGCAAGGGGTAGTGTAATTCCAGGTATTTATTAAGCAGTGGGGGGAAAAAAAGGCAACAAGCTTGGCAGCCTAAGAACAAAAATGTCCACGTACAAAAAAGACTCAGGAAACAAAAACAATCACCGAGTGACTTAACAAAGAAAAGTTATTTCTGAGTCAATAGTAAAAAGGAAGGATCAAACTAGGCATAAACAGAAAAAAAATCCTAGGAGCAAAAAGAGTATCCACTGGAAGGAAAAAAAAAGGACTGGAAGGCAACTAATTATACTGAAATAAGAAACTTAAAACACAAGCCTACACAGGTTAATCCACAAAGAAGACTCAGGGCAGTTCACACATAGTGACTGGAGAACACAGCAAAGACAGAGCATGGGCAGAACACTTAAATACACAGACATAACAAGGACCAGGTGATAGCAATGGTAAATAATTGGGATTAGAGTGGATGGAAGACAATACAGAGGTGACATGACATGGCGACATCTGGTGGTGGAGATAGGTAACAATGCCCCAAGAACTCTGACAGGACCCCCTTCTCTAAGAACGCCTCCTGGCATTCCTTGGACGGTCAGGGTGGAAGTCTTGGATGAGGGTACAGTCAAGAATGTTCTTAGCAGGAACCCAAGTTCGTTCCTCTGGCCCATAACCCTCCCAGTCCACCAGGTACTGAATCTTTCCCTTGGCCCTTCGGGAGTCTGGAATATGGTGGACCTGAAACGCTGTTATGCCATCGATGATCTGGGGGGGTGGGGGGGCACGGGTGTGGGATTCAGTGGAGAGGTGACCGCAGGGCGCAACAGGGAGACATGAAAGGTGGGGTTGATCCTTAGGGAGGGTGGCAACTGGAGTCTGTAAGCCACCGGATTCACCCTCTTGACTACCTTGAACGGCTCAATGAAGCGAGGAGCCAGCTTCCGACTCTCCACCTTCAGGGGGAGATTCCGGGCACACAGCCAAACCTTCGTCCCAGGCCATAGAGGGCGAGCGGATCTGCGGAGATGATTATCCTGTGTCTGGTAACTGCGGGATGCTCGGAGAAGTGCCATCCGAACATTCCTCCAGGTCCATCTGCAGCGCTGCACAAACTTCTGGGCCAAAGATACCCCAATGTCCTCCTCCTGTTCTGGAAACAAAGACAGTGAAAACCCAAATAAGCACTGAAAAGGTGACATACCCGTGGAGGAGGTCTTCAAGGTGTTCTGGGCGTATTCCACAGATGGAAGCTGAGAGCTCCAGGTCCTGGGGTTGTCAGAGGCCAGGCACCTCAACACGGATTCCAGGTCCTGGTTCACCCTCTTCGTCTGTCCATTGGACTCAGGGTGGAATCCTGATGACAGGCTCACAGTAGCCCCTATAAGATGGCAAAAGGCTCGCCAAAAACTGGACACAAACTGAGGACCCCGATCAGACACAACATCCTGTGGAAGGTCAAAGATCTTAAAGACATGGTCACAGATCAATCTACCAGTCACGGTGGCAGATGGTAACTTAGGCAGGGCAATGATACAAGCAGCCTTAGAAAAACGATCAACCACCACCAGAATAGCCAGTATTACCTTCAGAGGGTGGTAATCCGGTGACGAAATCAAAAGAAATATGGGACCATGGCCTTCTGGGAATCGGCAGGGGATGAAGCAGGCCCTGAGGACGCAAGGAGTGGTTCTTATTGCGCACACATGTCGAGCAAGCAGCCACAAAGGTCTTCACATCCTTGGCCATACCTGGCCACCAGAACTGCCATTGGAGGAACTCTAGGGTCCTGGATGACCCTGGATGAGCCACCAGCAGAGAACAGTGTCCCCACTGGAGGACTCGAGACTGGGCCGCTTTGGGAACATAGAGTCATTTTGAGGGTCTCCTTCTGGGGCAGGATCTTCTTGCTGTGCTCGCTGAACCTCAGCTAAAATTCCCGACCGCACAGGAGCCACAATCTTGGAGCGTGGGAGGACTGGCTCAGAGACCTCATCTTGGATCTCGGGCTGGAACTGGTGGGACAGGGCATCAGGCTTAGTGTTCTTGGAACCTGGACGATAGGAAAGACAAAAGTCAAAACGATCAAAAAACAATGCCCATCGAGCCTGACGTGGGTTGAGGCGTCTGGCTTGCTGAATGTATTCCAAGTTCTTATGATTGGTCCACACGACAAAAGGCAGTTGTGCCCCCTCAAGCCAGTGCCGCCACTCCTCAAGAGCTAATTTGACTGCTAGCAACTCACGGTCCCCAATGCTGTACCTCCTCTCCGCTGGAGTTAGTTTCCAAGAAAAGAAGGCACAGAGATGCAGTTTCTCGTCCACAGACCGCTGTGACAGGATAGCCCCCACTCCAACATCTGAGGCGTCAACCTCCGCTAGAAACTGCCTTGAGAGATCAGGGAAAGTCAGTATGGGTGCAGATGTGAATCGGACCTTAAGTAATTTAAAGGCTACCTCTGCCATAGGAGTCCAGGAGAACGGGGAGGCGGACTTGTGAGTCAGCGCGAAGATGGGGGCTGCTACAGTGCTGAAGCCCCGGATGAACCTCCTGTAAAAATTTGCAAACCCCAGGAATCTCTGTGTCTTTTTGATGAAGGATGGTGTAGGCCAGTCGTGGATCGCCTACATCTTGATGGGGTCCATCCGGACACTACCTGGCTTGATGATAAAGCCTAGGAAAGAGACCTCGGACACATGGAAGGCACACTTCTCAGGTTTGACAAATAGGTTATTTCTGAGGAGGCAGCATAAAACCTGTCTGACATGTTGGATATGTTCATTCATGGTTTTAGAAAATATGAGGATATCGTCCAAATAAAGAAAAACGAACCTGTTGAGCATGTCCAGCAGCACGTCGTTTATCAGGGCCTGGAATACAGCAGGGGCGTTGGTCAATCCAAAAGGCATAACCTGGTACTCGTAGTGACCATTCGGAGTGTTGAAAGCCGTATTCCACTCATCACGCTCCCTGATCTTGACAAGGTGGTAGGCATTCTGCAGATCCAACTTAGAGAATACGGAGGCACCCTGCAGAAGCTCAAAATCAGAAGACATTAAGGGTAAGGGGTACCAGTTCCTAACAGTTATACTATTGAGCCCATGGTAGTCCACGCAGGGACACAGCCCTCCATCCTTCTTCCCAACAAAAAAGAATCCGGCCCCTGCAGGAGAAGATGATGGACGAATGAATCCAGAGGCCAAGGCTTCTTTAATGTAGGTGTCCATGGAGTCACGTTCAGGAGCAGACATGGAGAAGATTCTTCCTCTGGGGGGCATGGAACCAGGTTGCAGGTCGATAGCACAATCATAAGGCCGATGGGGGGCAGCACCATGGCCCGTTGCTTACTGAAAACCTCCTTAAGGTCCAAATACTCGGCGGGGACTAGGGATAGGTCAGGCAGCTTGGAAGACTTAGATGACTGAGGTAGTGGACTCGGGTAGAGGCAAGTGGCATGACAGGTAGGACCCCAAGAGAGGACAGACCCAGAGCTCCCGTCCAAATGGGGGTTATGCTTCTTCAACCAGGGGAAGCCCAAGACTACAGGGAACTCAGGAGAAACGATTAAATGGAAGAAAATCTCCTCTATGTGGTACTCAATTTTTAAATGGAGTGGGGCTGTTGTCCGGAAAACTTGACCACTCCCCAGTGGTCTCCCATCAAGGGTAGTCACACACAAGGGAACATCGAGCGAGGCAGTGGGCAGCGAGAGGCTCTTGACAAGGGACAGATCCATAAAGTTTCCCGTAGCACCAGAGTCTAAAAAGTCCTGAAGAGAGTGATGTTGATGGCCACTGGAAATGGTGATAGGCAAGAGGAACCCTGAGGACAAGAATACAGGAGGTGCACTTACCCACGTCACAGTCCTCCTGTAGCTGAACGGGGTCTGGCCTCCCTCCAACTCGGGACATGAATCACGGAAATGACCCGGCTTGCCACAGTACAGGCAGCAGTGCTCCCTCATGCGTTGACTTCACTCATTCTTAGATAGACAAGTTCCACCCAGCTGCATCGATTCAAGGTCTTCAGTAGGGGGTTGGACGATGAGGCTGGCATCTCCTGGGGCTTGTGTAGGCCTCCACCTCTCCTTGGTCTTGTCTCGGTCGCGCTCCCGGAGTCGATTATCCAGCCAAATTACCTGGGCTATTAAGGTCTCCAGGTCTTCTCCCTGCTCCCCGTAGGCCAAGAGATCCTTAAGGATGTCAGAAAGAATGTGGTAATGAGGTGTGGTGATGCCCCAGCCGCGCTCTGCTGCCAGGGTTCTGAACTGGATGGCATAATCCGCTGCTGGTTGAGAGCCTTGGTGGAGTCGGAGAAGGAGTTTGGCTGCAGTCGGAGAAGGAGTTTGGCTGCTTCACGACCTGTGGCCGATTGGTCGAAAACTCGTCGCATTTCCCTGGAGAATGCTTGGAAGGTGTCACAAGGGGGGCTCCTCTGTTCCCACAGAGCTGTTGCCCAAGCCAGGGCTCGGCCGGTTAGGAGGGTTATGACGTACGCCACCCGGGAGCGCTCGGATGGGAACGAGGAGGGTTTGAGCTCAAATGTCAGTTCACTGGTTCAGGAAGCCACGACACCCCCCGGGATTACCATCATACCTCTGGGGTGTTGGCAACCTGGGCTCTTGAGAGGGGCCCGGGGGTGACACTGGTGGAGGTGCGGGGAAGGCTGCTGAGGTGGTCATTGCCGGACTTGGGCCTGAGGCCTTGCTACACTCTGCAAGTCCAAAGGATTTCCTCCAACACCCTCTCATGTTTAGCCAACATCGCCCCCTGTGCACTGAGAGCACCTTCATGTCGTTGCAGCCTGGCTGGAAACGGCAGTCGCCCCCTGTGCACTGAGAGCACCTTCATGTCGTTGCAGCCTGGCTGGAAACGGCAGTAGCGAGAAGCTCTACGGGGCCGGGGGTTACTGGTTCCTCTGCTGTGTCCATTACTTGGCTGTGTTCTTCTGTCAGGGGTGGTTGCCTGAGATGGGACTTGAACCCGGGTCTCCAGCGCACTGAACCGAGTAGCACCCCACTGGGCTATGGAGAAGGACACAGTTGCAGAGGCACTGACACAAAGGCAAGGGGTAGTGTAATTCCAGGTACTTATTAAGCAGTGGGGGGAAAAAAGGCAACAAGCTTGGCAGCCTCAGAACAAAAATGTCCATGTACAAAAAATGCTCAGGAAACAAAAACAATCACCGAGTGACTTAACAAAGAAAAGTTCTTTCTGAGTCAGTAGTAAAAAGGAAGGCTCAAACTAGGCATAAACAGAAGAAAATCCTAGGAGCAAAAAGAGTATCCACTGGAAGGGAAAAAAGGACTGGAAGGCAACTACTAACACTGAAATAAGAAACTTAAACCACAAGCCTATACAGGTTAATCCACAGAGAAGACTCAAGGCAGTTCACACATAGTGACTGGAGAACACAGCAAAGACAGAGCATGGGCAGGACACTTAAATACACAGACATAACAAGGACCAGGTGATAGCAATGGTAAATAATTGGGATTAGAGTGGATGGAAGACAATACAGAGGTGACTTGTGACATGGCGACATCTGGTGGTGGAGATAGGTAACAACGCCCAAGAACTCTGACAGTTAGAGTGTACATTGTTCTTGATAGCCTGATGCTTTTATGTTATGTTGTTAGCCTTTGTTATTCGGTCAATCTGTTTGCCTCTACCAGTTTCTTCATTCATTCATTCTCTGAACCACTTAATCCTACTACGATTGCAGGGGGGGCTCGAACCTATCTCATCTGACTCTGGGCGAAGGTGAGGTACACCCTGAACAGCTTGCCAATCCATCATAGGGCCAACACACAACAATTTAATTTAATTCAATTCAGTTTGTATAGTGCTTTTTACAACTGACGTCACAAAGCAGCTTGACATATTAAAAACAAATTCAAAAAAGAATTTAAACATTTCTTCTACAAAACCTACATATCCCTAATGAGCAAGCCTGCAGCAACAGTGGCAAGGGAAAACCTCCCTCAGTTGACTTGAGGAAGAAGCCTTAAGAGGAACCAGACTCAAAAGGAAAACCCATCCTCATTTGGGTGAAACAGATAAAATACACTATAGTTTGACATGAAGTCTGGTTGGTTATACCACAACTGTAAGTCCTAAGTGCACATCTAGGTCCATATAGATTATTAACAGCAGGAGCAAGGGGCTTCCAAGATGAGGACTCCAGCCAGCAGCACACCAGGACAGACCACAGGACTCAGAAGGCAGAAGGATCAGGAGGATCAGGAGGATCAGGATTACCAGCATTCCTGATGAAGCATATGTTCCTCAGCAAAAACACTGAGAGAGAGAGATGGAGAGAGGGAGAGAGAGAGAGAGGGGGGGGGGGGTTGTTAGGTATGCTCATAACAGTGTAATGGTAAAAAAAGAGTTTATTAGTGCTGAGTGCAAACAGGGACTATTGTTGCATGACTGACTATGGCAGCATAACTAAAAACCACTCCACTGTCAACGGACCTGGGTGAGAGTAAGGGAGTGACAGCGTCCTAACATCACAGTTTACCAGAACTCTGTGCTCTATATGAGAACCCCCAGATCTGCTCCTTTACCTAATAAAAGGCTATGAACAAAATGCTTGACTAAACAAGTAAGTTTTCAACCCGAGTCTTAAAAACAGACACTGTGTCTGATTCCTGAACATTAACTGGAAGATTATTACATAACTGTGGGACTTTGTAAGAGTAAGCTCTGCCGTTTACAGTAGTCTTTACGATTAGAGATATCACTAAGCAGCCTGCACATTTTGATCTAAGGGGCGTGCTGGATCATAAACGACAATAAGTTCACTAAGATAATGTGGTGCAAGACCATTAAGTGCTTTAAAGGTTAAAAGTAGTATTTTCTATTGAGTGTGAAATTTAATTGGGAGCCAGTGGAGTGTATATAAGATGGGGGTAATATCATCATATCTTCTGGTTCTTGTAAGAACTCTTGCCACTGCATTCTGGACTAACTGGTGCTTGTTTATGCACCTATTAGCACATACAGACAGTGACACATTACAATAATCCAATCTCGAGGTAACAAAAGCATGAACAGTTTTTCCTGTTCATCATGCAGTGACATCATATTTCTTATTTTAGTTATATTCCTGAGATGAAAGAAGGCTAATCCGGGTAATATTATCTACATGAGCTTCAATTGAAAGACTGGGGTCAATAATCACACCAAGGTTGTGTTACTGCTGCAAATAGTGAAACTGAAATACCATCCAAAGTTTTTCTTATTATTTCTTGCAGCCTGTGATCCGAGTACAAGTACTTCTCTCTTATCAGAATTTAATAAGAGAAAGTTAGTAAGCATCCACTATCTAATGTCCTTTACACATTTATCAACTTTATTAACCTGGTGTCTCTCATCTGGGTTTACTGAAATATATAACTGTGTATCATCAGTGTAACTATGAAAACTAATACCATGTTCACAAATAATTTTACCCAAAGGGAGCATGTATAGAGAAAAAAGCAGTGGGCCTAGAACAGAACCTTGTGGAACACCAAACTTAACATTAGAACACACAGATCTATCATAGTTAATAATCCTGGGAGATTATTGATGAAACTGCGCAGTAGTTGATGTAAAAATACATTTAACTCTATAACATCCAAATGTGTACGTATATATTAGTACTAAGATGCATTGTAAGTGAGATAAGATAATTATCTGAAATAGTTTCTGATTTTGGAACTGCGACTATATTTTCAATATTTAACTCTAAAGTTAGTATTAAATCTAGAGTGTGGCCAGTGTTATGAGTGGGTCCTATTAAATTCTGATTTGCCACTACTGAATCTAGACTAGACAGGGATGTTCTTAAAGGATCCTCTGGATTATCAAAATGAACATTTAAGTCACCAACAATTAAGGCTTTATCTAAAGAAACAACCAGGCTTGAAATTAAGTCTGCAAATTCACAGAGGTATTCAGAGTACAGCCCCGGGGGTCTGTAAAAATAATTAAAGGAATCAGCTGCATAGACATATTTTTTTCTGGCAAACATATGTTATTTTAGTACATAGAATTTAAAACACATTAAATTTATGTCCAGTGTATTTTTGTATAACGCCTAGATTATCAGTGTAAATAACTGCAATGCCTCCTCCTCTGCCAGTTAGGCGATGTTGGTGTATATAACTGTATCCGGGAGGACTCGATTCATTAAATGTTACATACTCATTGGGTTTAATCCATGTTTTTGTTAAACACATTACACTAAACTCCTGATCAGTAATGATTTCATTAACAATAAGCACTTTATAACAATCCTTTCTTTAGATCAAAGGTGCTGGCTGTAGATTCAGTATGATTTAAATTTATGTTAATAAGATTATTAAAACAAACTCTCTGAGTGTTTTTATATTTTTGTTTAGTTTGGAGGACAGACACAGTTTTGATAACATTGAACTTGACTTTGAGTGACAACTCTGTGCAGCTAGAAGACGATTGGATTAGCCTGTTCGTCTGCTCTCTGGCTCTGGATAGTCAGTGATAAACAAGTCCTGTTCTAAGACTATGTCATATGCTGCAAGAAATGAGAGCAGCATCTTCCAGAGTGGGATGGATACCATCCCACCCTATCAGACCAGGTTTACCTTCAAAAGTGCTCACATCGTTTTCAGAGCACCACTTGGACATCCAGCAGTTCAGCAACCATAGCCTGCTGTAAGCTACATTACCACACAGATTGGGATGGGGCCAGAGTATATTACAGCATCGGACATTGCCTTCGCTAATTTCCACACCTCTGTAAAGTTACTCTTATGTAACCTCTGACTGACGAAGGCATATATCACCTAAGAACCTAAGAACCTATGATAACCTATTATGTCCGGAGCTCTGGCTCCCTAAATAGTGCTGCTGGTTCCCCTAGAACTAGCTAATTTCACGTGCCTTAAAATAGAGCTTCCTATAACCAGAGATCTTTCAGGTTTCTCAGCGGTTGTCTCACTGAGGAGAGCAAACCTGTTTGACATGTGAAGTGGAGACGAGTGGTGCTCCCGTGGGCGAGCCTCTGCATTAACTTTGGCTTTATGAGTATCCCGTATTTCCCGTATCCTGTATTTTTCCGGTTTCACCCAAATGAGGATGGGTTCCCTTTTGAGCCTGGTTCCTCTCAAGCTTTCTTCCTCGTGTCAACTGAGAGAGTTTTTCCTTGCCACTGTCGCCGCGGCCTTGCTCATTAGGGATGTGTAGGGGGTTGTAGAAAAATGTTTAAATTCCTTTTTAAATTACTTTTCTATGTAAAGCTGCTTTGCGACAATGTAAATTGCAAAAAGCGCTATACAAATAAAACTGAATTGAATTGAATTGAATCCCGCAGAGTTGTCACCCATTCGACCCGGGCTCTGATGGACGAGGGTTACTATCTCCGCCTAAGGCATCCAGACTTTCCAGTGCAGAAACAATGCTACTCTCACTCTCACTAGCCCTCTCTAAGGCCTGGATGTGCACTTCTAACACTACTATCTTCTCCGCCAGAGAGCTAGGTAACTAGTGCACACCTACCGCAGATGAAATTATTACTAATGATGGTGGGAGAACTACTAAACATCCTGCACTCAACACACTGAACAAGCTGAATGCTAGCCATGATGCTAAAAATAAACCTTAACTGGAAACTTGTTGATATTAGCAGGATGCTATTGAGTCCCTCTGTATGCTTAAACTAAAAAAAAAAGTAGTGTTTAAAGAAAAAAGTGTAAAAGAATACAAGATAAAAAAGTAAAAGCAGGAAAATAAAATCTCTGAAAAAAGCTAGATTAAAAACGCCCACAAGTTTTCACTCCCAATTTAAACAATCTCTTTGAAACTAATTACTCCACCCTAATTCAAAAAGAATGATATGACGAAATGGGCCTCCCTACCGACTTCTCTCCTTGGGAGAATCAACACCATAAAAATGAATATTCTTTCAGTTAAGTGATGTTTTTCAAAATCTCCCATGCTATTTGACCCCTGCGTTTTTTTAAGTCTCTGAATTCTCATATCTCTCATTATATTTGGAACAATAAGCATCAAGAAACGTTAAGTTCCCTACACTTACTAAGCCAAAAGATCTGGGAGGCTTGTCTCTGCCCAATCTACAACTATATTATTGGTCAACACATCTTAAAATGATGTCAAATTGGTTCATGAACAAGAAAGATTCCTTATGGTTGAGTTCCGAATCCCTGACTTGTTACCCCAGAAGGATTAATTATCTCCCTTTAATCAACAATATAGAACAGCTAAATAATTTCAAGAAAAACACCATTGTTTATAACATATTGCTGGTCTTGAGAGATGTGAGGAAATATTTTAATATTCCTCCTGTCATCTCTATCCATTCCCCCTGGCTCTCAATCCTGACTTTCCAGCACAGATTAGGAGTATTGGTCAGATGGAATGGACCTCTAAGGGCCTATCAGATTTCACGGACCTGCTGGTCTCTGATTCTGTGAAGTCTTTTGAGCAAATCAGGGATGACTTCAATATCCACTGTAAAGATTTCTAGATGTATCTTCAAATTCGTCACTTCATAGGGTCTCTCTTAAAGGTACAGTCTTACATAGGATATAAGTATGCTTAAATATGTTAAATCTTACCTGCTAGGCATGTTGAAATCA
>JBCNYH010040840.1:10000-11967 GCA_039654325.1 Tandanus tandanus | reverse complement strand
ACACACACACACACACACACACACACACACACACACACACACACACACACACACACACACACACAAACATAACCACTCACACTAACAACGAGGGGCGATTTGGAACAGCCAATGAACCAAATGTGCATGTATCAGGACTCTGGGAGGAAACTGGGGTACCCAGAGGAAACCTACACAAGCACCACAACTGAGAAATTCCTTCATCAAGCCCAGGACTTGAACCCAGGACCCTCTTGCCGTGAGGTGGATATGGTAGCCACTACACCGCCATGCCACTCATGCCAATTTATATGATATATGAGAACGTGCAGATGCCTGGCATTTCTGGGCCGTGTATTCTTTTAACTGTAAATTTAAAATGACCAGATGCTCCGCTGAGGACACTTTCTCGTCTCATCTCCTCAATCATGAGGCAATAAAGTCACTAGTGGCCTGATATGGCCGTATTTCCTTTCACAAATGTGATTGTGAGTTAGAGAGCCGTTATCAAGTGGTGGAAGTGCAGGTGAATAAAAACCACTTAGAAAACCAAGGATGTAAATGTGAGTCGGAGTGGATGACACTCCTGCAGCTTTCTCGTGTCATCTCGTGGGATGACGCTCATCTGAAAAGGACATACTTTCTAATGATGATGATGATGATGATGATGATGATAATGTCATGCTACATGCTAAAATGCTACATGCTACAGACCTCAACAAAATGAATCAATGACAACAGACTACTTGTGGTTAAAATGCGACACACATCCAAACGAATCAATAGCACACAAACATCAGTAGTCTGAAACGTTTTGCCCATTTAATACATTACTACAGAATCAAGTCTAATAGTCCTGTATATTTAATACTGCAAGCTTTTCAGAGGACAGTTTTTATTCAGAATTGTTTTGGATTGAATTTGGTAGATAGATAAGTCACTTTGGCAACATCTGCTCAAAAGGCTGTCTACGGGCCAAAACTGGAATTGAACAGATCAGATTTCGAGCAGTTAGAAAACATTTTATCCTTTTTGCGATTAACTGCCCTCATGGGGAAACATTTCAGACCTGTTTCAGCCCATTTTCCCTCTATTTTCATGTCACTGTTTCTGAAAGTGTAATGTTTTTATGCAATGGTAAACATGCAGTAAAGTGTATTCAACTGAAATCTATAATAATACAATAGCTGACCACACCCGTGCAGGGATTTTTGCTCAACTTGGAGGGGACACTACCCTACCTGAGTGCCAGAGATTAAAGATGAAGGTCAGAGCAAGGTCACAAAGTTCTGGAGTGCTGACAGACATGCCATTACTGCGGAACACTAATTAAAAATCATGTATGAGCTTTCAAATAAGACAATTACCTTTGACCTCGAGTGACCTTGGTAAGTGAAAACCAAGGTCGCAGGATTTTGAGCGCTTATAAATCGGAAATGAGTGCTGATAGACACACTGTTACTATGGAACATTAATAAGAAACCATATATGGACTATTTAGTCAGACAATTACCTTTGACCTTGAGTGGCCTTGAAAAGTGAAAACCAAGGTCATGGAATTTTGAGGGCTTATGAATTGGAAATGAGTGCTAATAGACACGCTGTTACTATGGAACACTAATAAGAAACCATACATCTAGGGCTGACTGCAAGAAGTTGATATCTCCACAATACATAGGTGAAGTGATTCTTAAGTGGTTTAGCCACCCAAATATACTGGTGTATAAAGACCAGTTAAAATCCACGTTTTCTCGAAACTATGAAAAGTAGTTAATATACAATAGTATGAATTATTCACTTGTTGCTGTCAGCCCTCGATATGTACTATTAAATCAGACAAATACCTTTGACCTTGAATGACCTTGAAAAGGCAAACCTTAGCCATCTCAAATCAAATCCTTCAAAAAGATAAGTTTTATTTTTTTTTTTAGACTTTCTCCCTATATTTATTACATCTTCTATGTTTTTTGTTCATCATGTACTTTCTG
>JBCNYH010040840.1:2500-5000 GCA_039654325.1 Tandanus tandanus | reverse complement strand
TGTATTTGGACTGTTTTTTAAATATAAATAATTTTCGGTGGACTTTGGAAGATGAAGTTGTAATGTATGGATGTATTAATGTATCAACAAATGGAACCTGTGCACTGGACGTATATAAGTATAATGGTTATTTCAGGCTAATGTACCCCTGAAATATGTATATACTGTATATAAACCATGAAAACCTTTTTAAAATACTTTTCATTTCATTTTAATTTTATTGTTTGTCACTTCCTTTTTTAAAATGATTTGTCCTGTTCATTAATTCAGAGATCTTTTTAAATCTCTTCCCAGACTCAGAAGTATCCTCAACCTTCTTTCCTGAAGGTCTTTGAGAGTGCTTTGGATCTTGTCATGATGATATCACACACTTCAGTAGTAAAGACAACACCAGACCCTAGATGTCAGGGTTAAATAACACAGGTCCCACCTGCACCAGTCTGTAATGTGTGATAATGTAAGGGTGTACTTACTGTGTCCCATGTGACTTATTTTTTTTAAATATTACAAAAAAAAACAAAACACCCTCCAAAATGTCAATTTTGTGTGACATTTGTTGGAGTACATCATCTATATACTTTACGACACTGTACAGGTTTGCTTGTTTAAATATATTGGAAAAAAGCAACAATTTCCATCAAACATTGACTTGTTAAGGTATCCACCCCCTAGGAATTTTTGTATCTTGTTGCCTTACAACCTGGAATAAAAATGGATATACAGTATCTTTTTTTTTATCAGTTGATATAGCCAACATGCCAACAACCTTAAAGAAGCAACATATTTGTTAGTGTGAAGCAAACAAGAAATAGCACAAAAAACCCCCAGAAAGCTTGAGCATGCATAACTAATCACTTCTGCAAAGTTAAGAGTTTGTTGTGGCACCATTCATTTAGTCATTCTCTAAGCCACTTAATCCTGATTAGGGTCGCGGGAAGGCTGGTGCCCATCTCAGCCGACTCTGGGTGAGAGCGGGGCAGGTCACACACAACCACTCATACTCACACTCACACCTTGGGGCGATTTGGAACTGCCAATTAACCTACTCTGCATGTTTTTGGACTGTGCAAAGAAATCTGACTACCCGGAGGAAACCCACACAAGCATGAGGGTTTCTCTGAGGAGAACATGCAAACTCCACACAGAAACGCCTGAGCCCAGGAATTGAATGCAGGTCTTCTTGCTTTGAGATGGACGTGCTAACCAGTGCACCACCATGCTTCCCTGTAGAGGCACCTTTTGCAGTAATTACAGCTACAAGTCTTTTAGGGTATGTTTCTCTGAGCTTGGCACATCTAACCACTGGGATTTTTGTCAATTATTCAAAGTACAACTGTCCAGCTCCTTCAAGAATTTCTCTTCCTTAAGAATTTGCCTGAATTTAACACCATCCATCCTTCCCTCAATTCCAGTTTTCCAGGCTCTGCTCATGAAAATAACATTCCCACAGCGTGATACTGCCATCACCATGCTTCACTGTGGGGATGGTGTTCTCAGGGTAATGATATGTATTGGGTTTGCATCATACATAGCATTTTCCTCGATGACCTGAGAGTTCAAAGTTCAAAGCTCAAAGTCTCATTTGACTAGAGGACCTTCTTCCATATGTTTGTGGAGTCTCTCACATGCGTTCTGACAAAGTCTAAACATGCTTTTATTATTATTCTGTAAGCAATGGCTTTTTTTCTGCCCACAGTGTGCACAGGTACACCAGTCTCCACTGTGAAGGTTTCCAGCTCCTTCAGGGTTACTTTAAGTCTCTTTGATGCCCCTCTAATTAATGCCCTGCTTGCCTGGTTTGTGAGTTTTGGTAAACAGAAGGTTTGTTGTGTATCATAACCTTCCCATTTTGTGATAGTTGATTTAATAGTGCTCTGTGGAATTTTCAAGGTTTTGGGATTTTTTTTTTTTTTCAAACTCACCCAGAGTTGGCTGAGATGGGTGCCAGCCTCCCCGCGACCCTAATTAGGATTAAGCGATTCAGAAAATGAATGAATGAATGGATTACAATATATATATATATTGTTTATATAAAAAAGCATTTGATACAATACGTCACAATATATTAGTAAGGAAGCAGGAGAGATACAGTATTAGAGGGGTTGCATTAAAGTGGATAAAGAGTTACTTATGTAACAGGAGGCAGTTTGTGAGTTTGGGGAAATGGTGCTCTTTATGTTTGGATATTGTTTGTGGTGTCCCCCAGGGGTCAGTGTTGTCCCCAAAACTGTTCATTTTGTATATCAATGACATTTGTATAGTCTCAAAATTACTAAAACTGGTTTTATTCACTGATGATACAAACACATTTTGTGCAGGGAAGGTTTACGACAATTAGTGGAAAACATAAAAATAGAAATGGAAAAACTGAAGTTGTGGTTTGACATAAACAGGTTGTCATTAAACTTATGTTTTAAAATTATGTTTTTTTTTGCAATTGTAGAAAAAGTGTGCAAGTAAAAATACAAATAGGTGGAACTGCCATTGAGAGAATCAATGA
>JBCNYH010040740.1:0-11969 GCA_039654325.1 Tandanus tandanus | reverse complement strand
CGGGGTGAGGTCCTCCTCTCCTGTCCCCCCGCCTGATTGGGCCAGACTTTGGCGGTGGGCAGCCGTCCTCCGCTTAAAGGCCACCTTTAAGTCTGACCACTTCTTTTTTAACTCCGCGTGTGTACACCTTTCCGACCCCACAGCATTGACTCCCTCACACACACACTCTCCCACTCAGACCTCCTGTGTTTGTTGTTAATGCTGGAGGACAGCGTGCCAAATAGTACATTTTTGCGCGCCTCCCCGTCTTACTCATATTGCAAGGGTTTTCTGATCCTGCGAAGAGGGGAATCTCCGGTGCACGGTTCATTTAAATATGATTTGCATATTTACATGGAGGCGTGGACAGGGAGGGGTCGGGTACTCCTACATGTGCGTTCAATTCCACGTTGATTCGGATGTTCAAAGGAAATGTGCTTGGATTCATGCGTACGCACAGATTCATACATCTGGATTTTTTTGTGCGTACGACGTTTTCTGGATTTAAGTGTACGCCATTTTTCAGTAAGAATTCCATGCAAGTCTTTATACATGAGGCCCCAGGTGTCCCCTTTTGTGCTGAACAGGTTAAGGCAGACACAAAGTGATGTATAAGAAAGCATATTTCTACATACAATTTGTATGTGACTATTGTTGGTGATATTGTAGGAATTTATTTATTAATATATTTACATTCAAGGGCAGCATGGTGGCAAAGTGGTTAGCACAGCCACCTCAAACAAAAAGGTCCTGGGCCCAGGCATTTCTATATAGAGTTTGCATGCACTCTTCATGCTTGTGTGGGTTTCCTCCACATAGTCTGGTTTTCTCTCACAGTCCAAAAGCATGCACATTAGGTTAAATGTCTGTTCCAAATTGCCTGTAGGTGTGAGAGTGAGTGTAAATAGACTCCAGCTTCCCTGCAACCCTAATTGGATTAGGCAGTTTGGCATGAGTGAGTGAGATGAGTGAGAATATATTTACATTCTCTACCAATTCAATATGAAAATGTATTTATTAATATATCTGCATTTTCCCCACCGTTAATATGTAGGATTCAATTAATAATATGTTTGCATTCTACTGTAGTAAATCACTTAATAAACTCTCAGCATCCTTTTCCATCAATAATAAATATAGGAATGACTGAAATAATATATTTTGTATTACCAATAATATATAGCATTCTCTTTATAACGTTTAGCCCCCAAATAAAATTTACTAAGGTGCCACATTCAAACAGCAATTAATATGCAGGTGTAAAATATGCAGATATAGATGTTCAATTTAACTAACCTATTGTTAGTGTTTTGACACCCACACTGTGTGGGAATTTATTGTGACTAATTGATTAGCTCAAATAAAGGAAATTAATTACACAGAATTATTACTCCAGTGAGATTAAACCTACTGTGTCCAGAAAAATAGCTTAACCAGGCTGTTTTTTAGATGGCAAGTCACATGTTGATATGGCGTAACAAGCATGTAAATTAGGGACCCATCCAATCAGGTTTTGAGCTCAACCTGTAGTTTTATTCTGGGTAGACTGTGGTCTCTAAGTATTTTAGAAGTGCTACGTGCGTGTAAACTTTTGTATCCAAATTTTGTAAACTCATGGCTACACACATTTTATTGTAAATTAAACATATGACTGCTTTTTAATTAAACACTGTTATACCTGAGTTATATCAAAGCTTAACAGAGAAGTTTGTCAAAAGGAAATTGCTGTTGGTGAATTATGGTACATCAATGTATTGTTCAATAAGAATTTTACTGTGCCAGTTGTACCAGGGGCTCCTTATTCATCATGAGATACAAAACATGGTAGCTCTCCTTTAGGGGCCATCTGTGTAAAATTTCATGATATTTTTAAACTGAAAATGGGGGTTTGTTTAAAAAGGTATCTAAAGAAACATTCCTCAGAGTGTTTCATGGGCTTTGGGTTAGCTTTTTTTGTAGCATTATTATCATCTTCATCATCATCAGAGCATTATCAGTTTGTAGATGTAAATGATAATTTCTCTGTATGTTCTAATGTTAACTTTGGTGTTTCTGAAGGTTGTTTAAGGCCTGCTGCTTTTATTCTTTATACATGCTCTCTTTGGGTAATTTTATTCATGAACATGGTATTAGCTTCCACTCTTACGCTGATGACACCCAGTTGTATATTTACATTTACAGCATTTGGCAGACACCCTTATCCAGAGGGACTTACTTTTTTTATACTACTAAGCAATTGAGGGTTAAGCGCTATGTTCAAGGACCCAACAGTGGCACCTCGGTGGTACTAGGGCTTGAAACCCCGACCTTTGGATCAGTAACCCAGACCCTTAACCACTGAGCCACCACTCACTATATCTCAGCAAAACCACATGAGAGACACCAGCTTAATAAATTTAAGAAATGTATAAAGAACATTAGATACTGGATGCTCACCATCTTCCTCTTATTAAATTCTGATAAAACTGAAGTATGTCTGCTTGGACCTCAGGCAGGTAGAAAAAAAGCTTTCTGACTTACATCGCACTTTGGTTCAGTTTCATCACGTGCAAAAGTAAAGAACATTAGTGGGTTTATTGACCTCAGTCATTCATTTGAAGCTCATGTACATTATATTACTTGGATAGTCTCCTTTCATCTCAGGAATATTGCTAAAATAAGAATTATGATGTCACTGCATGATCTGTCACTGCATGGAAATAATTGTTCATGCTTTTGTTACCTCATGATTAGTTTTTGTAATTCATGGCAGTGGCAAGAGTCCGTACTAGAACCAGAAGATATTAACACATCACCCCTTTCTTATTTACAATGCAGTGGGTCCCAATTAATCAAATTTAAAATAATACTTTTTTTTTTAACCTATAAAGCACTAAATTGTCTTGTGCCACATTATCTTAGTGAACTTCTTGTTGTTTATTATTCATAATGCCTGTCTAGATTCAAAATTTGCAGGCTAGTTATGATACCTTGAATAAAGAATACTTCTGCAGAGTATTCTCTTACAAGGCCCCACTGTTATTGAACAGACTTCCAGTTAATGTTTAGAATTCAGACAAAGTCTCTCTGTTTAAGACAAGGCTGAAAACTTGTTTAGTCAAGCATTTTGTTAATAGCCTTTTATAGGTAAGTGAGCATATCTGGTGGTTTGCAGGTATGGAGAATTTTGGTAAACTGTGTTGATTGGATGCTATCACTCCACCACTCTTACATGCTATACTCAGGTCTGTCAACAGTGGAGTGCCACAGGGTGCCCTCATGTCTGTCTTGCTTCTGGTTCTCTCTTTTTAATTATGCTGTCATAGTTAGTCATGCTTGTGTCCCTGCTTGTAGTGGAGCAGCTAAATGTGATTTTTGGCCAGAATCATTCAGTTGATGATACAAGCATGGCATTTGGTATGAATATACTTTGTAAGTCACTATTTGAGAAAAAAGTGCTAGTCATCAAAAATTCCAAAATGGCCCAATGTTTTTCAAGATGACCACCAGCGCACCAAAAACGGCTGTAAACCAAAAAAAAAAGTTCCTCTGGGCAGATATGGTTTAATAGCTGGGTAAAGCAGCTTCAACTCTGGGATGTTGGTGGGTTTCCTCACATAAACTGCTCGCTTCAGGTCCTTACACAACATCTCAATTAGATTAAGGTCATGACTTTGACTTGGATATTCCAAAACATTAACTTTGTTCTTCTTTAACCATTCTTTGGTAGAATGACTTCGGTGCTTAGAATCATTGTCTTGCTGCATGACTCACTTTCTCTTAGATTCAGATCATGGACAGATGTCCTGACATTTTTCTTTAGAATTTGCTAGTATAATTTCAAAATTCATTGTTCCATCAATGACGGCAAGCCGTCCTGGTCCAGATGCAGCAAAACAGGCCAAAACTATGATACTACCACCACCATGTTTCACAGATGAGATATGGTTCTTATGCTGGAATTCAGTGTTTTCCTTTATCCAAACATAACGCTTCTGATTCAAACCAAAAGGTTCTATTTTGGTCCACAAGATATTTTTCCAATAGCCTTCTGGTTTGTCCATGTGATCTTTAGTAAACTGCCAATGAGCAGCAATGTTCTTTTTGGAGAGCAGTGGCTTTCTCCTTGCAACCCTGCCATACACACCATTGTTGTTCAGTGTTCTTCTGATGATGGACTCATGAACATTAACATTAGCCAATGCGAGAGAGGCCTTCAGTCCCTTAGAAGTTACCCTGGGGTCTTTTGTGACCTTGCTGACTATTACACACCTTTCTGTTGGAGTGATCTTATTTGGTCGACCACTCCTGGGGAGGGTGACAATGATCTTAAATTATCTCCATTTTTACATAATCTGTCTTACTGTGGATTGGTGGAGTACAAACCATTTAGAGATGGTTTTGTATCCTTTTCCAGCCTGATGAGCATCAACAACACTTTTTCTGAGGTCCACAGAAATCTCCTTTGTTGGTGCCATGATACACTTCCACAAACATGTGTTGACACTTTGAGAGATCCATGTTCTTTAAATTAAACAGAGTGCCCACTCACACCTGATTGTCATCCCACTGATTGAAAACACCTGCACCAAAATTACCTGCTAAACCTAGAGGATCACATACTTTTGCCACTCACAGATATATAACATTGGATCATTTTCCTCACTAAATAAATGACCTTGTAAAATATTTTTGGCTCATTTTTTAACTGGGTTCTCCTTATCTACATTTAAGACTTTATGAAAATCTGATGATGTTTTAGGTCGTATTTATGCAGAAATGTAGAAAATACTTAAGGGTTCACAAACTTTCAAGCACCACTGTAAATTGGTTTCCATGCATGAAGGCCTTTTAAAAACTCAAAAATCCCACAAAACCCACCAAAAATTAAAGCATATATAATCATTGAGCTGTTTTCTAGCCCTATACCTTCTTGAAAAAGAACCACAGTTATCTGATTTATAATATGAAAAGCATCTACCTTTGCTTACAGTGCATAAATCTATATTAAACAATGATAGAAGTAGAACGGAAGCTAACATTTTCATAGTACTTCATAGTAGTTCTGACATAGTTAATATACCTATCATATGTTTTTTCAGTATTTATATGAACAAAAGACTATAAATAGTCATAACAACCAAGTTTTATGGACAAATATGTAGCAATACTGTGGAACTTAGCATATTTTGCATATTATCTTGTAAAATGGCTGCCAAATTGAATTCCTGAAAGGCCAGAACTGTTCTCAAGACAGTAATGTTATGGCAAAGAAACACAAAATTTATCTCAATAATATCTGCACTTTGGCTATTTATACAACAATCTGTTAACATTTTTTCATGATAATTTTTCATCTTTGAAAATGGCCACCATATTGGAATTTCTAGCGGCTAGCACTTTTTTCTTAGTGTACCCAACAATGAGTATTTCTGCCAAATTTCATGCTTGTCTTAATAGAGAGAGACAGAATATCACCAAAAAACATTAATCCAGAAGAAACACTATTTAAAGGTTATAAATGAATTTGCATGTAATTAAGAGAAATGAGTATTTGATCCCCAAACATATCATGACTTTTTGGTATTAGTGAAGAAACCCTTATTGGCAAGCACAGAGGTCAGGTTTCTTCTAGTTGGTCACCAGATTTTCACACATCTCAGGAAGGATTTTGGTCCACCCGTGGCATATGTTGCCCACAGACAAATGACTCATTTTGACCCCTGGTAAGCTAGCAATGGATAAATCTAAGGAAAGAAAAAAACCTTTAAAAAATGTGTCATGGACAGATTAATTTGCTTTCATTGCTGACAAAACTAGTTTACCAGCATGCTTAATATGTGGTGCGAAATTAGCAAACAACCTAAAAATCAAACATTGAAAGACATTTCCAGAATAAAGTTCCTTTCTTTTTTAGATGAAGTTGAGAGCACATATTGCAATCTCCGGCTGCACAACAAAGGCCGGTGGCTGTCCGGAGGGGAGGTACTGAAACGGTTTGCTATGTGTCTGCGGCACATAAAAACTTTTCTGGAAAGCAACAAAAGTCTGCAGGGGAAAAAAAGCACAGGCCTACAGATGCTGGTGGAGGTTCTGCTGTTTAAGCGCACGATGACATTGTTTGCCAGAGATGTACAGAGAGGTGTAGAGAGGTACATAGCTGACAAAGATGTTTGGGTGTCAGAAGTTCAGAAGCTTGACAGCTGAACTTGAAGATGTTGCTCATCAGAAGGCCATTCTTGCTCAGAAGCACAAATAAAGTGACATTGAATACCTTCCCAAAACTGACAAACTTATGTTTGATACATGGATTGCCATTCCCAACACTTATATAAACATGAAAAAAGTATGAAGTTGGAGTCCTGTCCATCTTTGGATCCACATACTTGTGTGAGCAGGTTTTTTCCCCATAATGAACTAGAGATCCTCTCCAAATTATTAAAGTTTTGAGGCTGCAACTTGAAGTTTCCTCTCCCCCCCACAGATTTTCAATGGGATTAACCCTCTGTTAATCAAGTCCCTTTCTAATTGTGTTAAAATTATTTCCGTAGGCAAAAATGTTGATTTTGGGCCAATATTAAAAAAAAAAAAAAAACCCTCAATGTCTAGGCTGTTAACCCTTTCATTCATGTAGCAGATATGCTACGCTGGTTAATAGAGGGTTAAGGTCTGAAGACTCTATGACCTTACTGTGCTTCTTTATGAGCCTCTTGGCTAAATGTTTTGGGTAATTGTCAAAATGGAAGAACCATCCACAATCCGTCTTCAGTGTTCTGGCTGGGGGAAGGAGGTTCTTATCCAAGATTTTATGGTACATTCCTTCATGTGTGCCCTTGATGTGGTAAAATTGTCCTGTACCCTTAGCAGAGAGACAGTCCCAAAGCATTATGTTTCCACCTTTGTGCTTGATGGTGGAGATGTTGTTCTTAGGGTCATAGTCAGTATTTGCTCTTACTCCAAAGAGCTCAACTGTGAACTCATCTTAAAATGTAATTTTCTCCCTAGCCTTCTCTAAATCATTCAGGCATTCATTGGCAAACTTCTTTTGTTGTAGTGAATTACCAGTGGTTTTCTTTGTAACTGTGGTTCCAAATGTCTTAAAATAATTACCAAGCTTCTTCAAGTTCTGGGCTGATCTCTTACCTTTCCCATGACCATCCTTTTCCCAAAAGGCTAGATCTTGCATGGCGCTCCAGACTGAAGATGATGGATGGTTATATTGTATTTCTTTCATTTCCAAATAATCACACAGTTGTCTCCTTCTCACAAAGCTTCTTGCCAATGGTTCTGTAGCCCATTCCAACCTTGTGCAGGTCTACAAGCTTGTATCCGATGTACTTTGACAGCTCTTTGGTCTTGCCCATGGTGGTGTAAAGGTTGGAATGGACAGGTGTCTTTAATAAACAAAAAAAGGTTAAGATTAGAACTACACTTCACCCTCGATTTCCCGAACCCCTATTTCCCGGATTTCGGATTTCCCGTACAAAATCCGGTGCCGGACATTTGGTATTGCCGGAAAAATGCTCGGACAAGTCCAGGAATTGATGATGGAAGTCTGGGTCGGTCATGATTTTCCAACTTCCCTCCTGTCCAGTCTGTTCCCATCTGAGTGGATGGATGAAAATGAAGCAGCAGAGGGGCACAAAATAATGTCCGATGAACAGATAGTGGCATCAGTGATGGGAGAGCTAAGTGAAAGTGAAAGTGAGGACAGTGACGAAGAGCCGGAACCCACATTTAAAATTAATGTAATAAAAGAATGTGCTGATTTGCTCCTTAAGTTTGTGGAAACACAACATTGTGTATTGAGTGTCGGATAAGTGTTGTAAAAGTCCGGGACTGCTGCTGAATAATGGCGATTGCCTGACCAATTATAGTAAATGTCCGGGAAAGGGTAGGAACCACGGACATTAGTGATTGTTGGACTTTTGAGGTTCCCGGACAGCCTATCCCCCTTAATAGTCCGGGAAATCGAGGATGAAGTGTATTTTTATAAAGTGGTAGGAATAAAATATGCTTCTTGGAAACTGTGTGAGACAGAATTCTTTCTGCTTGGTAGGGTATTAGATACCTATTTCACTCAGTCAGATGTAAATTAGTTTATAACCTTTATGTAATGTGTTTTCTTCTGGATTTTTTATATTATCCGGTGCTTTTCTATTAAAATAAAACTACCATAAAGATAATAGACCATCAATTTCACTGTAAGTGGGTAAAATTAAATTATTGACAAATAGAATACAATTTCAATATGTTATGAAAATCTGCTAATAATTTTGGTAAATAGCATGGGTTTATTGGGGTTGTTGTGGGGACATTGAAGCTCCCCCACTTTTCTTTATGAGAGCTGAAGTGAATGCAGGTACTACATTTTGGTAAAAATATCTCTCAGGTTAAGTTAACAATGGGTGCTGCTGGTCAAATTTGGACGTGGCATTTGAAGGCTTGGAGTCCATTAGCTAAGTTTTCCTATCACATGAGAAGGAAGATTATTCCAGATCCTGACACTTGAGTTGAGGAAGCTTCTGTCTATTGATCCAGTTCTGGCCTTTAAAATGTTCAGAAAATGTGGATGAGCCGAACTAATTGTGCAGGTAAAGCATATAGCTGTGTGGACACTTGCTGGTGTGCATTTTGTTGAGTGCAGTGGCTGCTCCTATGTCCCGACAATGTTAAAGACTTGGAAGTACCACAGAACTGCCCCGACTGAAGATTTTCCAGGTTTTCCTCTGGGCTTTGTCCAGAATTGCCAGGCTTGTAGCCGATCCTCTCATCCAGGATAAAGATGTATACTCCATGACACTGCTGAATTGGGTGTAGTAATTTTAGTTAGTGAACTGTAATTTACGCCTTGTTAAGTGGTCTGTGGGTATTGGGTAACTAAAGTGCTGGAAAGAAATATTTAAAGAAAAATGTAAAAAACTGCTTCTGATGAAAAAATATAAAGAAAGAAATTCATTTTTTGCTTAAATCAGCATGTATGTGTGTGGCAGTCATGTCACATGGCAGTGCCTGTGGTAGAGTTCCAACAAAAGCACACATCATTTTGTTTTTTGTTAAATGAAGCACTGATTTGGAGATATCTTGAGCCAAATCTTATTTAACAAGTAAAAGTTTAAAACCACTGCTGTGGTCATCCGTATCCTCTCGCAATAGAGTCAGCTTAGATGGCAGTAACAGAGTTAGTAGTACCTTTAATTTGATTGGTACACAAAAGTATCTATTCATCATGCCAAACGATTTAAAAAGTAAAGTTTTAAGTGAGAAAAAAATGGTTCGATTATAGCTTTATTGGCAGAGAGATGCAGTCAGTATCAGGTTGCTTTCATCCATGCAATTTCAAAGACAGCAGTTCATAAGAACAAAGTGTCAGACATTGGGGACAACAAAGTTACAAGCTGTCAGAGGGCAAAAAACGATTCTCCACAGACCAGGATGATTATCAACTCCTTTGAATGTCACTCATCAATTTAGAATAACATCAAGTGACCTAAAAAATGGCAAATGGCAGCTGGTCTTAAGTGCACTGCATCTTAAGACAACTTTGTTTTTAATGATATTTTGATGGTTTGCACTAAATTATTATTACTATTATTATTATTAATAACAATAACAATAATAATAATAATAATAATAATAATAATCATCATCATCATCATCATCATCATTTAGTTCTAGAATGAGGGAGGTTTCAAAACCTAAACCGTTAAAGTTAGGGCAGTGCAATTCTGAGGGTAGGTACAGGAACTTTACCATAACTGTAAATTTTTTTTCCCCCAAAATATGTGAAACCTACTTTTTCAAACTCCTCCTAGAGTTTTTGCCTAATCTGCATGAAACTTGGGATATAGAATCTTTAAAGTGGCCTGACAATCATGTTTCATGCTCATGTTTACAAATGCTCAAATTATTAATTAACAAATTTCAGTAGCTTGTATGCTAATTACAAAGTTTGGCATATCTTGGTCTGAGTGAATACTATCAACATGAAACTTAAAGTGGCATAAAGGGCAAGCCTTACAAATGCTCCTGTTACTTATGTTTTTACTTATATTTTTGAAGTTGCAACCTGCTAAAATTGATAGTCTGCATTAGCCAGTTTGAAAAGACTGCAATCAGTTCATATAAGGAAAGATAATGGCAAAAATAACAATACATAGATATTAAATTGACAAGTAAAAAAAAAAAAAATCAGTGAACTTCTGAATAAAATAAAACTAGGCAAAGCTACACATTATACAAGCTTATGGTCACATACATCAGACAGACATCAGCTTTTTTATAGGAACAAATGGTATATACCGCCATTTATTCATATGAAAATGGCTTCTGTGTCTACCATTGCATACACATGAATCATGTGTGACTTTTTACAGTACAATGTCACCAACTGTGTACAGATTTATTACTTGTTTTTTTCTTTTCTTCACAAAGAAGCTTGTAATAACAATAACAAGTTTTCATGTGCAAAGACATACGATATATGCAAGCCTTTATTAAGTTTGGGTTTAAATTCCCTTTAAGATTCTTGTGATGACACGCTAATGATCTAGATCAAATTTGGCTGCCAGTTGTCACTATGGGCTCTACAAATATGACAAGTCTATATCTCAAGACTGGTTCCTCCAATTTATACTAAACTTGGTGTGTGCAATTATAAGCCATTTCTGTGCCCATGGTGTTGTGATTGCTTAAAGCGGGCATGGACTGTTATGCTAACAAGTACATGTATTAAATTTACCACATATTCAAGTGAATTGATTCAAATATACAGGGTAGACAGACAATGATACCAAATACCAAATATCTGCACCACCCCTGACTCTATAATCAGGGCACATGCATTTCATCCCATACCTCCCAAATTAAATGTCGATCATTAAAAAGCCTTACTTCACTGTGTTCCGTAAATTAAGCTGAATCACAGGAGGTTGGTCTCACCAATTTCTTTGCATTCCTTCTAGAGTTTGTACATGACATCTTCCAAGTGACCTGACAACAATCTATCAAAAAATTTTTTTGTTTGTACATTCACAATTGCACAAATTATCAATGAACAGATTTTGGTAGCTACAAACTCTTGCATATCTAGGCCATAGTAAATGCTATCAATATGAAATTTGACAATCTTGCTTGTGATCCTACTCCAATCATCTGGATTAAATTTGGCATGTCTTGCTGAGTCATTCTCCAATAACTGCCTCTTTTAATATTCCCTGAGGATTGAATGATTAATGAGAAAAAAATGAGACAGTTGACATAATTTATATGATAAAATACCAAAGAGTAATTCAAACATGAAAACTGAGCTCAACACCTAACCATGACGCAGTTTTAGAAATGAGCACTAATAAGACACTGTGTCAGTGGTGTTACCATACAGTTTGACATAACTAACCTAGATAGGGAGTAATGAAGACCACAAAGTATAACTAGAAAATTGTTCAATGACTGTAACTATATTAGTTCATATAAAAAATGTGTCAAAATTTAGTCCTTTTATTATGGTTAATCATGCTAAATATCACCAAGATGTTTCTCACAATGTTCACATTAAACTTGCCCTGAAGCATAAGCAAAAACCAAAACCAAACCTAATCCCCTGTTTTACAAGGGTAAAAGGCTAAGCCATAATGACAAATCAAGGGGTCTCCTCTAGCATTAGGTCATTTATTTTAAGGTATATATATAGGTTATTTTAAGATGGTAACACTGACAGACAACACCACTGACATATATGCACTTAAACTGTTCTGTATAGTAGCTGTCTGCTATGATGCCATTTTGTAATATCAGGTCTGCTTGCCAACATACCTTTCCACATTTTTCATAAATATATGCATTCTTAAACAAGAATTTTAACTCTACAGCATGTAACACCACCTGTGAGAACTATGTTCCAGATAAATTGAATTCAGCGCTCCCGCTGGGGACTCTCTTATCGTCCTGGGAGACTTCAACGCCCATGTGGGCAATGACAGTGTGACCTGGAAGGGTGTGATTGGTAGGTA
>JBCNYH010040541.1:0-11976 GCA_039654325.1 Tandanus tandanus | reverse complement strand
AACCTCGATTGAGTTTTTCATTGCTCACATCAAATGGATATCTCATTGCTCACATCTCAAAAATATGATCACCCTACTTTCAGAGTGAACTGTGTTTTTGCCACTTGTTTGTCCCACATGACTTCATACTTGTCATTCTGTCCTTCTTCATAATACATCATTGTGCAGTGCCATGGCTCTCTGCTCAGTTGACAATCGGGCCGCATTCTGATGAGCGATCACTTCCATTGTTCATATAAGTCTTTTATTCCACTTTGTGCGTTGTTCAGTTCCAGCCAATACACCTTGTCCATCACACATCTCTTTAATCTTGTTTTGATCATAGGGCAATGCTGGGCCAAATGTTTTGGGAGCTCCACCCACTTTTCTCCTTCTCCACAGTGTATTTTAGCTCCTATTTTACAGAGCACATCTCTTCCAAGTAAATTTGCTGGGGCATCTGGGGGAAAACAGTAACGTTGCTTGAACTGTTACCCCTTGTATATTTAGCTCTTGAGGCTCAGTAAATTATAAAGTTTGTGTTTTCCCTAAAAATTCTTCTGTTTTTTACTGCTTAACTAGCAAGGGGGAGCTTTGAGCCTTCTTTTCCTATACTTGTATATGTTGCACCTGTATCGATTAAAAATGATGATCGAATTTACCTTCCTAATCGTACTTGGAGGGTGGGTTCTTGAGCAGGGTGCAGTGAGATGGTGTACTGCACCAGCTCCCCCTCTATCTTCTCTGGGCCTCTTCACATGCTACCCGAGGGTGGCCCCATTGGGCCTGCTGCTGAGTTCACTGGTCCTTGGGACAGCTGATTGGGCCCCCTCCAGGGTCCCATCCAGTTTCCCTGACCTTGCCATCCTTGATTTTGCTGGGGGATTACCTCTTGAGGGTACCATCGACCCTCCTTGTTGATAGGCATATGGGCAGTCTCATTTTAAGTGATTCAGGTCTTGACATACCCAACATCCTCCTTCTCTTCCTCCTTAGTTCATTGGAGCTCTTCCTCTTGAAGGATGTTGATATGCTCCTAATCCTCGACTGGGTCCCTGTCCCTGACCCCATCCTCAATTCTGGGGAGGGGTACTGTTGAAATAGGGGGGATACATTGCCATGGGTGGAGGCTCAAAATAGGCAGGTTGCATCTGCTGTGGTGGGGCCGCTGGCACGGCTTGTGCCATGGCTTCTGGTTGTGGCAGTGCTGGTGGCACCACCGATTGTGCCACGAGCACTGCTGCCTGCTTTGCTATGTTCTTCTCTTTCTTCCTCCTTTTCATATTTTCTTGTTTGTTGCAGGCCAACTCATTTAGCTGGGCCTTGTGGAGCTGCATTAGAAGGCTGTCAGCTGCCTTTCTTGCCTCTCTCTCCTTTCATCTTTGTAGTTTTACATAATGTATCACATTGGCCTCAAAGGTGGGCCAAAAAATTGTAGTCAGTCCCACTACTGTGTCCAGTTGCTCTTGGACCTCTCCTGGAAGGGCTTTCTTCACCATCATGCGGAATAGAGTTTGGCTTGATCACTGTTTCATCCCATGCTCCTCCCATCTCTTCTCTCCATGCCTTTTGTAGATTCAACACAAACTCCACCACACTCTCATTCTCTTCGAGTTTTATCTTCACTCTCCCTGTGTTGGGTATGCATCCCTTAGAGATCACAAGAGCAGACTGCAGTAATTCCCAAATGATCTTGAGTTGTATTTTGGCCAAATGGCTTTAATGTCTCCTAGTGCCAGCACCTGTCCCATCATCTGCTCCTCAAACCATGTGATCCATTTTTGAGCTCCATCGCAGATGCTGGGCAACCTGCTGATCAGTCCTGTCAGGTTCATGAATGACCAGGGGACATAGGCCATCTCGTGGCCTTTTATTATCACTGGCAACTGGGACACTGCTCCTCCTTGTACACCAATACGCTTATCATTCGGTTCTTCATCGCTTTCTGAGGAGTATTTCTCTGTTTCTTTCTTTCCCGTGCTCCGTCTGATTATATCAGGTCTCAATTCCACAGTCCTGGTTGGCACTGTTTTTTTTGCTCTTTTTCTGTTTTCTTCCCTTATTTGGTTCTGAAGTTCTCTCATTGTTCGCTTGGCTTCACCCATTCACTTCTCTCGCCCACTTCATGCCTCTCTCACCTCCTGCTGGAGCTGGTACAACCCCTCTTTGTTCCCTCTGATCCTCATCTGACTCAGTGCCGCAAATTCCTCTTGTGAGTGCTTTAGTCAATACACTTTCTCTTGTATCTGCCTGCACAGGTTTCCATTTCGCTCCATTTCTGCCTTTATTTTATTTATCTGTTTCCTTGTTTTTCCCATCTCACCCCCTGCCTGTACTTGTGTTCACTTCGCCAGGTCTCCCAGTGTCAGAACACTGCCTTTGACCTCTTCTTCTATCCTTGTCATTCGTTCATCCATTTCCCAAAGCTGGCCATCAGTTTTTGTTTTTATTGATGGTGTCAGTGTCACTTTCCCTGATATGTAATATTCTTCCTCTCTTTTCATTCCAGCATCGTCCTCTTTTTCTCTTTTAATGCACACATCTTGCTCTTCACCCTGGGTCACGGGGGAGAGCTCTTCTCCCCATGTTTTCTCATAGCAGGCCCTTTCACAATCCTGCTCATTCAAGTCACAGCTCACTTGGGATTCTCCATCTATACTATTCGACCTTGATGATGGATCTTTCTGATGGTGGATCCTCTCAACGTTGAACACAGGTGTGCTTGAATAGCCTCCTGATCTCTGCTGCTACAGTCCTACTTCATATCCTCCTCTCCTTAGGTTTGTCTGAAAGTTTCTGCACAGCTAATCTCCTGCCTACATCATATTATAACATTCAAAGATCCATGCCAGACCATCTTCAATCTCTTCCAGTTTTCTCTCTAGTCTGGGATATATCCTCTTTTGCCCTTGCTCTGGGCACAGTGCTACCATTTCTCCTTCATTTTCGTTCAGTCTGTATATCACATCGCCTTTGAACTGGCCTTCCATTATCTCTAGATTCACTCTTTGTGGTCGTTCCGCCAGTTGAGGATAAATCCTTGCTGTCCGTGTGACAGACATTTCTCTGTATGGGGTGGCTTCTCCTGCTCCTCAAGCTCCTCTGCTGGTGGGGCTGTGGGTTTCTTCTCCCTTTCATTTCTAAGCTTTCTCTGCACTTCTCCCTCCGCTTGGAACTATCTTTCAATCTTTATCCTATCCGTCTTTTCACTCCTTTCCTTCTTTATCTCTCCCAGACACTCTAGCCTCTCCTTCATCTTTACACACCTCCTGTCATTAAATGTGCCCTTGACTGGCCACTGCAAGTCCCCATGTGTCCGGTCATTCCATGTTTTCATGTACTTTCTGATCTCTTTTTCTGCTTCTTTGTGCTTTAATATGATTAGCCCTGTGGGTGTGGTTGGTGTCCCTTCCTTACTCATGGCACATCCTTGTCTGGCCTTATGGGCTTCACTTCTATTACCTTGGTTTCTGTTTGGAGGTGTACAGGACAATTGTGCTTGAATTCTACTTACAGTCATGGACTGTCTCACAGGGTTTTTTTTTCTGGATTTATTTTCAAACGTTTATTTTATCAACTAATAATGTTGTTTCCAGACCTCTTTCCCACAACACTACCTTGGGTTCAACTGTAATTGTAACCTTTAGCCCCGAGCAATAATTATTCTGTGGTGGCCTTTCTCTAAATAATTCCACTACATCCTTCATGTGTGGATCATTAACAAAATCAAACACAAATAGTGTGGATTGTCGGGGCTTTGGGTATTCTACCAATGCTAATAATACCAGGCTCAGCACTTGAGGCCTCCAGAGATGTTTAAGCCTCCTAGTCAATTTATTTCAGGAAATTGCCAACTCAGTGTATATCTAGCCTATCAGTCCATCAGTGCCCTCAATTTTTCACTGATCTCCTGTTCTGTCTGTCTCCTTTCAACTCCATTCCTGTCCTTGTTTGTGCTCTCATTCCAGAAAAGTCTTCTTAATTCCTTTGTCTCTATGGCTAATTCTACCATACACCATATTCATGTGCATGCACTGTTTCCTGTGAGTAAGTGCTTACGTACCTCTACTTACCCTTCCTCCCTCTCCTTTATAGCTTTCTGCTCACACCAGTACCCAAGCCAGTCACCTGATTATCCACACTCCTACATTAATTTTGACTATTCCAATACTATTCCCACACACACAAAAACCTCTGCTACTAGCAGCCATTCTTCTATTAACAACCCATTTCTGACAAAGTCGCGGACCTGTTTTTCCTACAACAGCGGTATCTAGGGACAAATATTTCCACCTGCTTTATCCCACAGGAATTTTCTTGTAAAAACTTATTCACTTATCAATCTTTAAAACATCCTTCTGCCTCTTCTCACCTGCTTTTTCTGCCTTCACTTTTCACCCACTAGTTCCTGGAATGAGGCCAACTGCATACAGATCTAACACAGACTTTGAAAGTGACAGGTGTCTGCTTTGATGGCGGCAATCTGTAGCCCACAGTAGCCGTCCTAGCTTAGGTCTCAGACTCACGTGTCAACCTTTTCATGCTGGTTCCAGGGTTTCGGCACCAATAAATATGTTGGAACTCAGAGCCCCCTTTGAGCGGACATATAACCAGGTGGAAGTTTAGATTGCACCTATTCCGCTTAGCTTTCCTTGTTCTTACCCAATTAACTCAACAAACTACTAAGCACTTAGTCAAAACAAATGAGATTTCAGTCAGCAAATGAGAAGAAGCATGTTTCTTTATTCAGCTATGCAATCAATACATGCATTTTTGAAGAGAGCAGCTGGTCTGAGAAACCCCAAGAATTCCCTGTACTTATACCCTGAGCGCCCTATGGCACTTCTTCCTTTAATTTGCATATGTTGAGCCATTTTCCCCTTACTTTCACATTCTGAGCCATTTTGGCCCGTCATTATTTAATTTTACATGCCTTCCAGTTTCCCATTATTTTCTCACTTGTCCCAATACCACCCTTCAACTGAGGTCATCCTTCCTCTGTTGGCGTCAATTTTCCTCTCTCCATTTCCCCTTATTTTTAGGCTACTTTGGCAACTTTTATTAAAAAAATAATAATAATGCCTGCTTAGCGCCTTCTTCTGTGTCAACTTTTTATGACTTGGTTTTTTCAAGCTGTTCACACTGACCATCCTGACCTCGCATGCTGTTTTATACTACAATGTGTAAGTGCTCTGACCTTCTCTTTATGTCATCTTGACATGACACTGAGTGGCTTGATCTTAAAATATGAGTATACTATGAGTAAGCCTTTTAGTTGCACTTCTATTTTTAATATGCCATTACACTGCTTCACACCTTCATGCTTTATTACTATTAGTGTACCAGTGCTGCTGATTACCCCAGACCAGGTCACAGTGCCCTGACAGCCTACTGCCGTTATGTTACAGTGACAAATTCTTTCATCCCACACTACCCTTTTCCACTTTGAGGCATATCCTGGGCCCTGAGTCTTTGAGCATTTCATTGCCTTTTCCTTCTATTTGCTAAGCTTTTGTTTAGGATTATATTGTTGCAGGATATTCACCTTACTCATCCCGTTCGGATTTCTTTCTCCAAGCTCAATCAGCCTGCCATGATCTCTTTCAGAAAAGGGAAAACCTGTGACACTATCGTCAGTACCAGCTATCTTGTGTGGCCACTAAGATTGTTGATTTCCTGAAACACTTATCTACACCCTGTGTTCCCAAGTCCCCCCAGCTTCCACCACGGATCATGAGAGACACCATCCACTGTGATCAGTGCACCCAAACTGAGGACTTCTTTCCTGGTGATTCTTCCTCTTCCACTTCTTCATCTCCTAGCTCTTCTTTTGTTCCCTTATGTTCTCCCGAGTATTCTTCTGCAGAGTCTCCCATTGACTATTACCCAGATTCTCTGATTACTCTCCTGCTTCTCCTGTGTAGCCTGAGTTCCCTTCTTCTTCCACTGAACCTCCCGTCCCATCAATCCCATTGGACAGGCTGAACTTTTTTAAAACACTACTTTTAGGCAGAGTACTGCTGAATTAAAGCAAAGTATTAAATTTCTCCAACAGTCATATTGCTCATTTGATAGAATTTCAGATTTGCTCTGCTCCAGTTATAAGAAAGTTTATCTTCATTTACAAAAATATAAGGAATGGCACAGTGATGTAGTGGTTAGCACATCCTCCTCACAGCAAGAATGTCCTGGGTTCAAGTCTCGGACTCGGTCTTTCTATGTGGAGTTTGCATGTTCTTTCTGTGCTTGCATGGGTTTTCTCTGGGTTATCCAGTTTCCTCCCACAGAGCAAAGACATGTGCATTAGGCTAATTGGACATGCTCGATTGCCCCTAATTGTGAGTCTAAATGGTTGTGTGCATTGTACCTGTGATGGTCTGGTGAGTTGTTCAGGGTGCACCCACCTTCAGCCAGAGTTGGCTGAGATAGGTCTTACCCTTCCTGCAACCCGAAAAAGTAGGATTAAGTGGTTAAGTGGTATTGGCATGGCCTGCGTCCGCATTCACATTTAAATTTTGTCTGGGCTATTTATCAAGAACTATATTATGTACATCATTTAGATACACATTGCTGTGTATGTTTGTGTAGACCTGATCTGTCTGTGTTCTGGCTTCTAAGAGCCTTTTCACCAATTGTAAGGTTAATATAGATTGAAACGGCTATTTCTAAATAAATCCTTGTATAGGGCTGAGATATATAGATCACTGATTAAAGGTTTAGGACTATAAGAGTGCATATTACACACTTTAGGCAGCGTGCTTTATTTACTGAGCTCTAATGTATAGTCTGTGGGTGTTTTTATTTTAAATTAAATAGATTTGCGCGTTGTTCTCTCTAAAGCCAATGGAACAAATCTGAGATGCATGTTTACTCTGTCTGTTGTGGCCGGGTGCAGTGTGAGCTGGGTGGCAGCCGAAGGCGTGGGTTCTGCCGGACCAATCCTCGGCTATTGACACTGGCTTTTTGGACATGGAATGTCACCTCTCTTGTGGGGAAGGAGCCTGAGCTGGTGCGCGAGACTGAGAGATACCGACTAGACATAGTCATGTTTACCTCGACACATAGCTTGGGCTCTGAAAACACCCATCTCAAGAGGGGCTGGACCTTATTTCATTCTGAATTTGCTCATGGGGAGAGGTGGTGGGATGGTGTGGGCATCCTTGTTGCCCCCCTTCTCGGTGCTCACATGTTGGGGTTCTTCCCATTTGACAAAAGGGTATCCCTCTGCCTCCAGGTTGGGGGATGGGTCCTGACTGTTGTTTGTGCACTTTTAAATTTGTATTTTCTATTTTGGAAAATGTGTTTTCTAGTGTTTTCAGTTCATCAATGTTCTGCCATTCTCTTTCATCTCTTCATTTCTGACACATAAGGGTGATACTTGGTTATATTTTGGGGAGATTGAATAGACTGTATAGGTCATGCTGCAAATGACTATAAGGATCATTCAAAGAATTTTCAGTCTATTGTGGATTTCACTATGGATTCCAGTATTATTACATTAATACAAAGGTCTAAAACCCCTGTACACAGAGCTGCTGAAAATCATGCAAACCATATTTGCAGTGTTTTTTTTTTTTTATTTGATGGCAGAGAAATCTGCTGAAAATGTCGAGGATAAACAATTCCCTCATTCCAGAAAGATGCAGAGATAAATAACATTTGCACGTAGTAGCAGCCCTGTGCATGTATACAACTGAAAGTGCAGGCATTACCGTTTTAACTCTAAATCTTTGGTTTATTATTCAATGCATGTTTTAGACGTCACATTGTTCTTCGTATTTTGAAGTTTTCTGTTTTCCATGTATTTAGAAAATCAACATTTTAAATGAATGCTTTTTTTGGGGGGTGGGGGGTGGGTCTTGAAAAAGAGTACTCTCTGTACATTTGGGAATATGTTGAAACACACCTAACCTGCATAGATGTAAAGCATATCAATAACATGAGAACTGGCTATGTTTATGATGTAAATTATGTGTACCTACAATGTTGGGATGACATTACTTTTTTGAGGGGAAAGTGTGAGAGTATAGACTTTGGACACAACCCCCGTTATTTATTTGATTTCAGTGAAAGACTTTATAATGTCTATTATCAGAAATGTTCTTGTTTTGATATGACAGTAGTCCATTAAGTCCAATCTCTCCCACACAGACTGAATGTAGTGAGGATTCTCCATTGAAGGTCATGTCACATACAGTAAGTACTCCTGACACAGCGCACCACAATGGACTGTTGCTAGGGACAGCAAAACCATGATCTAAGAGATACTTAATCTCCTTCTGCATCAACGCCCGTTTGGACGGGTGTACACAGTAGAGGTGCTGCTTAATGGGCTTATGATCCCCTACATCAATATCGTGATACAGCATATTTGTCTGAGTTGGAAAGTCACCAAACAAAAATGCAAATTATTTAACCAGACCACTAATGTCATCATAATCAGAATCAGGCAGAATGCATTCAAATCTTAAATTTTCTCTGAGTTATGAAGCTGCGCAGTTTTGATCACGTTGTCGGTTTCAGTCAGTTTTTGATCAGCTTTATATGGCCCAGAGAACTTTGCTTGCAGCAGGGTTCCAACCACTGGCAAGAAAACTAGCACATGGTCACCCGGCTGTAATGACCGCACGACAGCTTTTTTGTCATAGCACACCTTCATTTCTGATTGAACACAAGAAAGGGACTCGCGGGGCCGTTTCACATGACCGATGCAGCCTCTCACAAAATGAACTAACGTAATCTAAAATGTTTTTTGTAGTGGTTTTATCCGAAAGCCACCTCTCATGCAATAGGCACAATGGACCACACACAGTGTGACCAAACACCAGGTCAGCAGGGCTGAAACCTAGAGACTCCTGCTCAGTCTCTCTAATAGCAAACAGTGAAAGGGGTAACCCTTCAGCCCACTCATGGTTCGAGTCGTTGCCAAATTTATGCAACGTGGCTTTAAGCATTTGGTGAAACCGCTCAAGTGCACCCTGACTCTCGGAATGGTACGCGCTGGAAGTGTGATGCTTAATCTGCAGTTCTGACATGACCTGGGAAAAGACATTGGACATAAAATTAGAACCTTGGTCACTTTGAATACGTTTTTGAAGGCTGAATGTAGAAAAGAATTTCACAAGTGCCTTCACAATAGCATGCACTTTTAGTGTGTGCAACCGGACGGCCTCTGGGAACCTTGTGGCAGCACACATTATTGTGAGGGTGTACTGATGACCTGCTTTTATTTTTGGCATGGGGCCAACACAATCCACGATGACATGCTCAAAAGGATCACCTATTACAGGGATCAGCTTTAGTTGAGCAGTGGGAATGAGCTGATTGGGTTTACAGGAAACTTGGCAGACATGACAAGAATGGCAGAAATTTGCCATAACGGATTTAACACCAAGCCAGAAGAAATAGCGGAGAACCTGAATACAAGTTTTCCTTATCCCTAAGTGTCCAGATAAACAGTGATTATGGGCTAAATGAAGGACCTGTGCACGGAAAGGATTTGGAACTACAATTTGGCTCACAGACTCGTGCGCAAATCCAGAGCTTGGACACCAACGACGCATCAATACACCGTCATCAAGGAGGAAAGACAGGTTTATCATTGGTTGGTTGTTTGATAAGAGAAACAGGTGTTGAGACTCAGGTTGGCTTGTTGTTCCTTAATAAGCTGTGGTTTATCTACCAATATTTTCAAACTCTCATCATGGTGAAATTCAGTTTTCACACACTCTTTATTCTCTTCCTGATCAGCTGGTAATGAAACATTCATATTAGAGTGATTTGGGAAAGAATCATTCAAATCTACACAGTTTGCAAACTTTTCACAACTCTACACAGATTCACTCTTCAATGTTCAATCCTCAGTAGTGGGGTGTCCAATTATCTCAGGGGACAGGAACACTTTACCACGTGCCAAATCATTTCCAAGGACAAGGTCGATTCCAGCTACCAGTAACTGCGGTCTCACAGCAATTGGAATCAGGACACAAATCTAGAGGGCAAATAAACAACATGCAAGGGCGCACGGACAACACTTAATTTTACACCCCATGCCAACACATCAGAACCACAGTATGAATCAGCTGAAAAAGGCAAAACATCTTCCCGAATAATTGTTTGTTTAGCCCAGTGTCCCGTAAAATAGTGATTGGGAACTTTTCTGCTTTGTTCCCTAAAGAAACATAACCATGGGAAACGAATGGTTACAAAGCTTTAACAATGCCATCTTTTGCTGTTTTTGCCCCTTTCAGTTGGTGGATAGAGTTGGATTTTGTCAGAATTAGACCCACCGGGAATGGTGTTTTCGCACTTCTAGATTGCTCCTTTTTTCTTAAGAGCGGGGCAAACAGTCATCAGGTTCCCCTCCTCATGACAATGAAAACATGCTCTTTGAGGCATCACAGTGACATTTCAACAGTCCGCTTTTGGAGATTTAACCCTGTGCTCTGTGGGAGCTGGGTCTCTCCTGAAGGGTAATGAGAATACATTTTTGTGCGCCAGTGCAAACTTGTCTGCCAGCACAGCATTTAGAGACACAACTTTCTGCTTGATTAAATGCACAACAACTTTCTGTGGCAGACAATTTTTGACCTCCTCCAATAAAACCAATTCACGGAGCTACTCCAGAATCTTAACTTCACTGGCTTGACACAATTTATCCAACAAAACGGCTTTTACTCTGCCAAACATATGTCTGGGAGGCAGTCTTTTCACACTTTCAAAAATTTTGCCTGTAAGCCTCAGGAACTAATTCATACGCACGGAGAACTGTTGCTTTCTTTACATCATAATCTAATCTATCTTCAATTGAAAGAGCAGTACACACCTCCTGAGCTTTGTGCATGAACTAGCACTGTAACAACAAAAGCCAAACATTTTTGGGCCAATGTAAGGTTGCTGCTATATGTTCAAATGCATTAAAATACAAATCCACCTCAGATTCACGAAAAGGTGAAACAAGTGCAATGTGCCTACTTACATCTAAGCTTTCATGTGCGTGAGGGCCAGGGGTGGGTGATGACATAGGAGCAGTCGCAGCAGCAGCTCCCCAGTGCTCAACTCCAGTGCTTTCACTTGCAGGTGCATGGCTTCCACCTCTAATTTCCCATTTCTTACCTCCACCTCCCGTATGCGCAAAGTTAATGTGAGCTCCTATGCAGTCATACCGGCTTGCACAGGAAGGACTTGGGGTGTAGCAGGGATGCCATCTGGAACTTGCTCTGGAACTTGCACCTGAATCAAACCTCGCTCAATCAAGTCTGCACAGAGAAGCTGTTTCAACTCCCCTTTCCTCACACTCACAGGTGCACACACATCCAACAAATGTACTATTTGAACAAGATCAGCTTTTTTACATCTATCAGTTTATTTCTCAGGGGGGTTACTGGTAAAATACTCCAAATTAAAATCTATTTTTCCCCCACCACAAATGAAAAGACAGCCAACCAGACAAGTGCAGATCAGAGTACTCACCAATCTCTTTCAATGCAGGAACAAACACAGAAAAGCGGACGAGCCCCCAAAACATGTAATGACCCTGGCTAAGGGAAGCCAGGAGATAACATGCAGTGCCCCACTCTTCCCATTTCTCAAATAAGGGTCAGCTGGACACAGGTTTGAAGGCAAATCTGTAGCAGTAGTTTTATTTATTCTTCAGAGAAGAGAAATGCCTGAAATAACAAACAAAAAAGTCTAAACAGAGAACAAGAAAACAGATTACAGAACTTAAAGGGCTTCTTCCTCCTACGTATACCACTACAACTTGAATAAGGTACAAAAGGGAAATGACAAAAGCAATGTGTTAGCAGTACACACAATACTACAAACAACAGCACACACAATAGCACACATTTTAGCAGCCCAGCTTCACCAGGTAAGCAATGGGCGGAGCATGGGGGGGAGCAACAGTTCTCCGTGTGTATGAATTAGTTCCTGAGGCTTACAGGCAAAATTTTAGAAAGTGTGAAAAGACTGCCACCCAGACATATGTAGAGTTTG
>JBCNYH010040506.1:0-11978 GCA_039654325.1 Tandanus tandanus | reverse complement strand
CATGTGAAATTGATTGTCAATCAGTGTTGCTTCCTAAGTGGACAGTTTGATTTCACAGAAGTGTGATTGACTTGGAGCTACATTGTGTTGTTTAAGTGTTCCCTTTATTTTTTTGAGCAGTGTATGTCTGGAATGTTGGGGGGGGGGGTTTGTCTACATTTCAGGATGAAAGGCAACAAAATGTAAATATGTTGAAGAGTGTATTTTTTTCTTTACCTACCCAGTGTAATGAGTGCTTGGAAGCCCTGATTCTAACTGTAACTCATAATGATCCTTGTGTTCCTAGGTTTTTTCATGATTGTTAGTAACTTGTTTGAAGAGTTTACAGCTTATGTACCATATCACCCTCCAGCTGAAGCGTTAGGTATTTAAATCAAGATATTTGCAATATTTAAATAGGGTGGACGTGGCTCGGTGGTTAAGGCTCTGTGTTTCTAATCCGTAGGTTGGGGGGGGGTTCAAGCCTCAGTACAACCAAGCTGCCACTGCTGGGCCCTTGAGCAAGGCCCTCAGTCCTCAACTGCTCAGTTGTATAGATAAGAAATAAAATGTAAGTCATCCTGAATAAGGGCATCAACCAAATGGCCTAAAAATAAATGTAAATTACACATTCAAATTTAAAACTTTTAAGTAAACCTGGTTGTGTTGCCAGACTGAGAAGATTTAATCTAAATGGCCCTTCTAATAATGCAAATAAAGATAGTCCATAATTCTCTGGGCAGTACAGTGGAGTAGTGGTTAGCATGTCCACTTCACAACAAAAAGGTTCTGGGTTCGAGTCCCGAGAGCGTTACTGTATGGAGATTGCATGTATTCCCTGTGTTCGTGTGGGTTTCATCTGGGTACTCTGGTTTTCTTCCACAGCTTAAAGACAGTGTAGAATGACAATGACTCAGCACATTTTAATATTACATGGACAGTCCTTTTATCCAATTTTAGTCATTTCAGCAATTTCTTTAGTTCTATTATTTATTTGATGCAGGTCCTTCTGGGGCCGGTGGTATAGTGGTTAGGGTGTTTGACTCATGATGACGAGGTCTTGGGTTCAAATCCTGGTTAGAGCCCAACAATGCAAGGTCTCAACTACAAGTGTGCCTCTGTTCACCCAGCAGTATAAATGGGTACCAGTAAAAAAACAAAAAAAACAAAAAACGGGGAAGGTAACCTGCGATGGACTAGTGTCCCATCCAGGAGCAGATGAACTCCTGGTCGCTTCACGCTACAGACACAGGAAGTTCCGGCTCTGATGAGCCACTAGACCAGGGGTGTGCAATTAATTTTCCCAAGGGGCCACATGAGAAATAGAAAATGTTGTGGAGGGCTGTACCAATAGGATGAACTAAATTATGCTTAATTTTAATTTAGATATTCTCGAATTTAGAAGAGATATTCTCTTTATAAAAGCAGTAAATTGCATCCTTTTGGCAAGGTGTGATTGATATGAGTAAATGTGATGATTAAACAGTGAAAAGTACACTCAGGAAAAACATAATTTATTCAATCAAAATTCCCAAAACAATTGCACACAAAATGTGTATGTTCAGAAATGTACCATTTTGGAATGACCAGTATTAAATCAACTTAATACAAATTGTTATTACCATTTTGCTTGTAGTCCAACCACCTCATTTGCTATTTTTCAGTTTTTGAATGAATGAATGAATGAATGTTATACAACTTTCCCATGCCTGTTCCATAATGGATTATGGACCCTATGGGCAATGTGATGTCATCATCGCAAACTTTCTCATAGGATCTTGCGCTTTTCATAGCAGACAAAAGCTGATTACGGACAATAAAATCCTGGTTTATTTTCTTTGGTAAAATAATACAACCAACATATGCTCTTCACTGCAGTCTTTAACTATAGAAATCGGAATACTCTGTGAACATTGTGTTCCCCTTTAAGATAAAAGTTCTGCATTAGAATCCCATGAGATGCACAAAAAAAAAAAGAAAAAAAAAATAAGAAAAAGAAAAAAATCTCATACTAGTGGTGGCTCAGTGGTTAAGTAGCTGACTTACTGATCCGATGGATGGGGGTTCAAGCCCCACTATCACCGAGTTGTCACTGCTGTTCTTCCAGTGCAGCCAACTGGGTTATCAAAGGCCAGCCATGTCTTTCACTGTCTGTGGTGAGAGGCATATAAATTAATTAATTCATTTATTCGCCCCTCACTTGCTGTTTTTCAGTTGTTGTTTTTTTCTTGCTCAATGAGAGAAATCTAGTCTCTGTTGGGCTTGAACACGTGCATCAAAATCAGGCTGAATTCCTGAGGTGGAAATGCCAAGGACAGCTGAGAGATGATCATCAGTGAGAGAGGATCTATATTTGGATTTGTTAAATTTCATCACTGAGAATGTTTGCTCACATATCCAAAGAGAACCAACATCTTCTGAGCATGCCTCTTTATGGGCGGAGAGTTCTCCTCCTTGAGAGAAGAGTAAAAGAGTAAAACTCCAACAGTGATACTGACTTAAACTGCTCTGTCAGTATCATATCAGATTGCAGGTCAGTGAGTTCCAGCTGAACATCACTGGGTACATTATCAACATTGCAGGTAAAGGAAGAGGAAATCATGTGCATTTCACCCTCAACTGTTCTGATGCAGTGCTTCTAACATGGATGAGTACCTGCAGAGGTGATCAGCTGATGGTGTGACTTCTCTCAGGGTTTGCATGTGAGATTGTTGCTTTCCAATTGCCTTGAAAGAAACTGCAACTTTCTCATGAAATTGAACCTTCACCAGATTGTACATTTCATGAACAAAAAGGCCCCTACGTTGCAGTTTGGTTTTTAGTTCTTTCATCAGTGCTGTCACATAAGTAGCAAATGTAAGATCTGCCATCCAGTCCCCATCTGAGGGCTCTGGTGTGTCTTTCTTCTCACAGAACTCTTGAATTTGTTCTTTCAAGTCTCAAAATCTTTTCACCACTTTGCCCAGGCTGAGCCATCTCACAGTGTGGTAGCCTATGTCACCATGTTCAATCTCAAGCTCCTCCATGAATGCAACAAAATGTCTGTGATTTAATGCTCGTGCCCTGATGAAGCTAACTATTTTAATCACAACATCAATAACATGGCTAAGTTTTAGCACTGACTTACACAAGACATTCTGATGTATGATACAATGTAAGAACATCAATGTAAGGACAGACATTTGTTGTAACACCTTCCAGTCTGTCCCATTTCATTCCCAGCTTGTCCAGGCATGCATTTACCTCCATGAACAAATTTGTCTTCGTCGTTGTCCCTTTCATTGACCGCATTGCCGCCAGCTCCTCAATGATCTTAAAGTCTTTTGTTATCCCACGAACAAAGATGAGTAACTGGGCTGTGTCATGGACATCACAGCTCTCGTCCAAACCAAGGAGAAAAAGTCAATGCTGCTCACTTTATTTTGCAGCTGAAGCTCCAGATTTCCAGCAATGCCCTCAATCCTTGTCATCACTGTTCAGTGAGGGGCACATTCTCGAATGCTTTTTTCTTGGGGCATATTAGCATTGCAGAGTCCACCAAACACTCTTTGATGAATTCCCCATTGGAAAATGACTTACTGTTTATAGCGATCTTGTATGATATCACAAAGCTGGTCTTGGTCGCTGCATCTCTGGACGTATGAAGCTTGGTAAAAAAGCTTTGTTGCTTTTGCAGCTTAGCTAGCAAAGCTTCAGATGTCCGTGCCCGTTCGGCATCAGTCATGTTTTTGTATTTCTCTGCATGTTTAGTCTCGTAATGGCGTTTCAAATTGTAGTCCTTAAACACGGCGATCTGCTCTCCACGAACTAAACACATGGCTTTTCCTCTGACTTCAGTAAATAAATACCTAGAAGTCCACGTTTTGTTAAAAGCTCTGAATTCTGCATCAATCTTTCTTTTTTTAGCATGAGCAGACATTTTTGCGGAGTAACACTTGCAAACAAAGGTAAAGGTGTGCGCACGCATGGATTTATATACGCACGCACGTATGTATGTGCACCTGCACAGCTTGCGCACTGACGTATGTATACGTGCGTAGCTTACGCACATACACATAGGTAGACTACTACGTATATATACGGGCATAGGCTACGAACGTATGTGTACGTGTGGCTACGCACGTGTGTAAGAACATAACTTACGCGGGTCGGTCAGGAACAACCAACGGGCCGGATGCGGCCCGAGGGCCATACATTGCCCAGGTCTGCCTTAGACGGAAGGCGTGCCCCACCACAAAAACCTACAGGCAGCCTTTAACCCCGCAGAAACTCCAAACGTTGAAAGGTATGGCATTTTTGGTAGCATTAGCTCTTGTGGGTTGCTAAGGAGTGAGTTATTTGTTATTTGATATGGAATGCTACAATTATTTTTGCCCACTTGTTACATAATTATCACTGCATTCACATGCTCTTACAAAAGAGGGTTACTATTTTCTGCAGAACCTTTGGTCTGTATTGTCGTGGCAAGAAGTGTCCAGTTCACGACGCAAGAGATTTAAATCCATTTCAGGTGTTTATTTAGCCTTTAGGAAAAGAAAAGCATACAAATCAATCACACAGAAGAAATTGTTCCAGGAGAAAAACCTCAGACATGGTCTACCAGCTTGCAGTAGCTTATAAACAGTGCCAATTCCACTCTGATTGGTCTACCATCCTCTAGCTTTTGACTCTGATTGGTCCCTTGTGACCTCATAACTAAACACGTCTCAAAATGTCCCGAGCTGACCTTAAAGCATAGGCTCGACACCCCCATCACTTAGGACGGCCATTTTGTTTCTTTTCAAGGTCCGACATTTTGTTCCAATGTTCTGTGTTCAAGGCCAACCGAGCAATACTCATACAAAGTGGAATGGCTTAAAAATATCATTCATTCATTTTCTGAACTGCTTAATCCTAATTAGGGTCACGGGGAGGCTGGCGCCCATCTCAGCTGACTCTGGGTTAAGGCAGAGAACACCCTGGACAGCTTGCCACACGGACAGCAATGCAGCCTACTCTTGACGAAAAATAAGCAATGGTTCTTTTACATGCCTCTCACCAGAGACAGCCTTTGATAACCCAGTTAGCTACACTGGGGGGACAGCAGTGACAACCCGTTGATAGTGGGGCTTGAACCCCCGCCCTTGGGATCAGTAATCCAGGACCCTACCACCCAAAAATAAAATAATAAAATAATCTTACACTCACTTCAGTGACTAAACTACTCATATAATAGTCACATAAATCATCCAATAATCAAATAGTGCAGTAAATCATACAATTGTTCTTCTATAGGTATAATCATTAACAGTTTAAATGTATAGTTCATTAGAGATGACTTCATTGGACAGTTCTTTATTTCAGGATTACTAATGTCTTTAAATAAAGGAAATATGATCACTCACTGCAAAGATATTGCAATTTCTGTACTCATATTCATATTCATGTTGATGCTGTTAATGATCAATAATTAATTCCAGTACATGATAGGGAAGTCCAGCAATTTGCAATAGATTTGTGGAGGACCAAATATCTGACATTATGACATTTTAGACCGGCAGGCCATAGGCCATCCACAGTTCATGGGTCCCAAACACACAGTGCCCCCAGTGGCGCCTGATACCCTGATTTCCTCCACTTCAGTATTTATCAAACTTTTTAGGATAAGTGACAGATAAAACTTAAAAAGTATTCACTTTTAAAAACACATACATTGCCAGTCAAAAGTATTGACACACCCTTTCATTCAGTTGTTTGTTTTTATTTCTTTATAAAACCCCTGACACCAAAGGCAACCTTATAGTGATATTGTCCCAGGTGGGAAAAAACACTGCTTTCCACCAGGGGTCACAAGTGCACGGTCTCAGTTAGTTTGTCCTTTTGTTTTAAGTCTGCATGAGTCAAAAATGTCGTACCAGTATCAGGATAGGTTGGCTACTGATGATTTTGTGCGATATACACAGAAATTAGCTCTAGTAGGGATAGACATTTGTCCATACAGGCTACCAGCAGACCGATGGACTAACAACCCCTTGAAATGGCCAAGTGTGGAGTATCCGGTATTTACCATAACCTGATCTGATTTCCCCATGAGTATTTTACATTTTTGTGACAATTTTATTTTAAAAACTATATTTAAAATATTATAAAACAAATATTTTGTGTACTAGTGTCTGCCTCCCCATTAATCAGGATTAAGCAGCTTAGAAACTGAATTAATGAATGATTATTAAACTAAATATTTGCTAAACTGCAAAGTCATTTTAAGGGAAATTTGTTGACAAATCCAAATATTTATGTTTCCTTACAGTAACACAAATGATCTTTACTGACAATGAACATGAAATATTTTTTCATCCAAGTTATTATGAAGTCAAAATTATGGCCTATGAAAAATATAAGCTCACCTGTAACAAAATGCAGGCCACAAACGTAATTATAAGGTGATTTAGATTCACATATCTTCCCTGGATTCACTGCTCCATCGGGCTTCAGTGCACACCGATTGGTTGCTCTCAGCCTCTTACTGCGTCTTTTCCCACTTAGTGGCAATGTAATGAAACTTTAAATGACTGTCTTTGTTTACATTAGAAGTACAGCCCACTACAAATGAGTTTTTAGGCATAATGAGAACATTCGTAGACACATTAACCAGACTCTATTCTCGCAGTGCAGCATAGTATGGTTTGTTTCCCCCCATTTCAAAATGGAGGGCAAGTTCTCGCTGATGGTTACGTGATTGTGACCCGGATAATTGTCTTAGCGGATAGTAGCTAAATGACTTTGCTAGCATTAATGCTAATCTTTAGCCTATTGTCTGACTGTGTTAGCATGCTAATAGTGTTTCAAGCCTGTTGTTACCATATTAGCATATTAATGACTTTTACCTTTCATATTTGCATATAATATTAGCACCTTTAATTATCTTAATGGCTAACATTAGCACTTATCACTACCTGTGTTTTGGTCACTCAGTAACAGTTTTATGTTTATAAGATATATTTTCTCTTTCTTTTTGTTTCCGCTCGTTAGCAAACCGCTCGTTTCCTGGCTCATGAAAACCGAGTTTGGCTGGCTGTTTATCTACATTAACATACTGGATGTTTATAACATGTAGTGGGAACAGTACAGTAAAAAGCCACACCATCAGAGGGTGAAAAGGAAAATACAAGACACAGCCATGGACTCAAACCATGAAGCCAGTGCAAGAGACAATATAGCTCCATCAGAAGTTAACCTCAGCCGTTCAGCCTCTGCAAAGTCTTCAGTCAAGGCTGTGTCCAAAGCTAGCTCTCAGCAGCAGCCAGAGCTAGAGCCTTAGCTGAAGCAGTGTCGCTAAGGCAGCCTACGTTAAGAAACAGCAAGAAATTAAGAAGGAATCAGCCAGGATAGGCCCAGAAAAAGCTACGCTACAAGCAGAAATAGAGGTCTTGGAGAGTGAGAAAGAAGCAGCAACCGCTCGGGCTAGAACTGAGACCCTAGATGCAGCTGCAGCTATTGAAAGTGATGACATTCACAGCGTGAGAAGCAAAAGTCCAACAGAAAACAGAAGAGTATGTGGAAACACAGTTCAACACTCAAAGCTTAGCGCCACCACACAACGGACTCTTATACCATGAGGAAAATCCCACCCTGAAGACATCGCCAATGGTTGCAGGAGAAACATCCAGGCGCAGCAACATCACGCCGCACGCACACTCGGCTCATCATATACTCCCTCCAAGCTCACCAAACCGCCCATCAAAGCAAGATATAACCAACCACACACCTTCTCCAAGCCCACAGGATAACCAGAAAAGACAATACAATCAGCATTCCCCTCATGTTACTGTCACACCAAGTTCTTCACACGCAGAGAGTTGGTGACTACAGGTCTGTCAAAATTTGATGACACATCAGAAAGTTTCAGAGCATGGCAATCATCATTTCTTAATGCAACACGGGACGTAAGGCTCACATATGGTGAACAGTTGGATCTCCTAGTTAAGTGGCTCGGCAAAGAGTCTTCTGAGCACTTCAAGAGAATCTGTGCTGCCCATGCCACCAACTCCCAAGTGGCCCTCGAGCTGTCCTGGGACAGACTTGAAGAATGCTATGGTACACCAGAAATTGTGGACAATGCCCTATTCAATAGACTTGACAGTTTTCTCCTAGAGACAACACAAAACAAAGAGAACTCAGTGATCTTCTCTTGGAGCTCCTGGCAGCAAAAAACAGCAGCCAGTCTCACAACAAAAGTGAGTAATTCCCATTTCGACAAAGTAGAAACAAAACTGTATCTGTGTATAAGACAGATTTTACTGCAACCACTGATACAAGCCCCAAAGTCACAAATCTTGTTCGATACTGCCCTATTCACAAGAAAAGCTATCTTCTGGCTAAATGTAGAGCCTTTAGAATGAAAACATCGTTGGAACGAAGAAACATCCTAAAAGAACACAAAGTGCTGCTCTCCAAACCATGTGGCTAAGTATTGTCAAACCACGCTGAAATGTAGCGAGTGCAAAAGTGAAAGACACTGCTCTGCAATGCACCCTGACACCTCTCAACCACGTTCTCCATCACCTGACATCTCCTGCCTGATTCAGATACAGAGTCACAAGATGGCAATCCAGTCGCGTTGACATTACGGTGCACTGGGGTCTGTGCTGAAGTCAGCAACATACCTTGATCCTGTTCCAAGGTGTGTTTGGTGCCGGTCTTCCCTTGTGGTCAGCCAGAACGCTCTGTCAAGATGTACATTATGCTTGACAACCAGAGCAACTGTTCACTTGCTCGTTCTGAGTTCTTTCACCTGTTTGGGATTAAAGGCAGTCTGTCCCAATATCTGATGAGAACATGTGTCGGTACAACTGAGACGACTGGCAGGAGGGCAACAGGCTTCCAGATTGAAGCAGTAAATGGAGGTGTATGCTTGGATCTCCCACCTCTGATTGAATGCAATGAAATGATGACCAACAAATCTGAAATACCAAGACCAGAGGTTGCTCTCCCACATGCTCACTTAAAACACCTTGCCCCATACATCCCCAAGCTGGACCCTAATGCTCAGAAGATGATCTTACTGGGAAGAGACATGATACGGGTGCACAAAGTGAGACAGCAAGTGAATGAACCCCACGATGCACCTTTTGCTCAGTGCCTCAACTTAGGCTGGGTAGTTGTGGGTGAAGTTTGCATCGACAATGCTCACAAGCCAAATGTAAGTGTTTTCAAGACCCATATTCTTCAGAATGGTCGACCATCCCTCTTCATTCCTTGTCATAATAGCATCGATGTAAAGGAGAAACCAAGCTATGGCGGGGAGCACAGAAATGGCCCCTCTACACGTACATCAAGCCTACACCAGCCGAAGATCAGCTCGGGCTCAAGGTGTTTGAACATACAGAGAACGATAATAAGCGTGCTATGTCCTTTGAGGATGAAACCTTTCTGGAAATCATGGAGACAGAAGTCTTATCAGGATAAGATGAATAATTGGGTTGCCCCCTTGTCATTTCGATCACCTTGTCTCCCACTCCCAAACAACGGGGAGCAAGCATTGTCCCGTCTGAGTTCTTTGAAGTGTAGTGATTGCTCTTGCTACACACACTGAAAGCAAGAAACTTAGTTCAGAACGTTTCCAGCGCTTTTCACCATGGAATTCTCTACTGCGAGCTGTCTCCTTGTTGATTCACCAAGCACGTTCTCACTGGTCGGCTAGCTCCAGTGACACAACACAGCACACATGTAAAGGATGGCATTGGTGCAGCAAGCCTTACACTCCTGAAGAACTCGAAGCTGCCAAGAGGCTCATCCTCGAGACTGTTCAAAGAGATGCATTTCCCGATGAGTATGGTACCCTACAGGCAAAAAAGGAAATCCCTAGTTTGTGCTCACTCCTGAACTTAGATCCATACATGAGTGACGAACTGTTGAGGGTCAGAGGACATCTCAGACATGCCTCTCTTGAGTCAGAGATTTAAAAAAAAAAAATCATCCTTCCAAAGCAAAACCATGTAACCAAGTTGTTTACAAAACATTATCACAACGAAGTGAGACATCAGGGAAGGCAGTTCACAGAGAGAGATATGAGGGCTGTGGATCGTCACCGGTGAAAGGCTAATTGGATCTATACTCCACCACTGTGTGACATGCCGCAAGCTCAGAGGGAAGGTTGAAGTCCAAAAATAGCAGACCTAGCTCCAGAATAACTTAACACATCTCCCCCCCTCTGTTATGCTGGGTTGGATGTATTTGGACCGTGAACCGTGGTCACCCGACGCACACTAGATGGTGTGGCTTAAAGCAAAGGGTGGGCCATTATGTTCACTTGTATGAGTACCAGAGGTGTACACATTGAAATAATTGAATCTGAAATGGATACCAGCAGCTGCATAAATGCATTGTGAAGATTCTTTACAGCTAGAGGCCAAGCAAAGCAGCTACGTTCAGAGAGGGGCACCAACTTCCTTGCTGCCAGTTCAGAACTAGGCATGAGATCACCTGATGAAAAACAGTCCAACATCTTGAAGTATCTCCATAGCAAAGGCTGCAAATGAAAGTTCAACCCACCTCCTACCTCTCACATGGGAGGAGTATGGGAGAGGATGATAGGTGTAACATGCAGAATCTTTGACTCCATGCCTTTGCAGAACAAACACACTCATCTGACACATGATGTACTTTGTACATTGATGGCAGAGGTATCTGCAATAATCAATGCCAGACCCTTGGCCCCAATCTCATCGGGCCCCTCCTCACCGTTCCTACTTTCCCCAGCTATGCTCTTGACTCAGAAACCAGGCTTGTCTGCTCCACCAGGAAACTTCACTGAAAAGACCTCTTGAAATGCCAGTAGAGGCGAGTACAAGCACTCGCTAATGAATTCTGAAGCTGCTGGAGAAACGAATACATCGGCACCCTTCACTCAAGATGCAAATGGCACAGGACACGTCGCAACCTACAACCCAGGGATGTTGGGCTGTTGAAACAAAGCCAAGCACCAAAGAACGAATGGCCAATGGCTCTGGTCACATCCATTTTTCCAAGTACAGATGGAAAGGTTTGCAAGGTTGAAATGAGGACATCTTTTCAGGGCACCCTTAAGACTTAACTGAGGCCCATCTCTAATGTCATCATTCTCTTGGATGCAGACTGAGAAAAGACTGAGAATAAATATATGGACAATGGCATTAGTTAATGCCAGACGAGGAGTGTTCTGCCCTCTGGTAAAGTTGTGATTTACCCCTTAATTTATTTCATTAAAAAAAACCATACTATTTACAGCTAAAAAAAAAAAAGTGGAAATATTACATTGCTTTGCATTATTTCATGATGTGCTCTTATTTTGAAGGCTTGTAAGAGATAAGCTATGCATTATGGGATAGAGACGAGTTGTTGTAAACAAGCGAAGCTCTGATGAACATGGTGGAGTTTTTTCCTTGTGTCTTAAACTTCTAGACACTTCGAAAGCAATGGCTGTAAATATGGTTGTTTAGCACCTTAAAGCACGAGTTTAAGTATCTTAGATGTATTTTCTGTACAGAGTAAAAGTTCGTTTTTGCATACGTTTTGATAGTAGCTAACTGACTTTGCTAGCATTAAGGTTGTTACCACATTAGCATATCAATGACGTTTTACCTTTTATATTTGCATATACTTTTAGCGGCTGTTGTTATCTAATGGATAACATTAGCTTTTATGGCTACCTGTTTTACAGTCTTATGCTAATAAGAGATATTCTCGCCCTCTTTTTGTTTCTTTAACAGTGTTACTCAAAGTCTTTCACCTGTCATGAATGGAAACTGTAAATAAAGGAGCAAGGCGCTCGTTTCCTGGTTCGTGAAAACCGAGTTTGGCTGGCTGTTTATCTACTTCAACATACTGGATGTATGTAACACGTAGTGGGAACTACGGTGGCCGGGAAGTGCAACACAAAATTACATTTTAAGAAAACAAAAACTGGAGGAAGTGGCGGGGGAGAGGGACGTCTGGACCTCACTGCTTAGGCTGCTGCCCCCGCGACCCGACCCCGGAAG
>JBCNYH010040353.1:0-11985 GCA_039654325.1 Tandanus tandanus | reverse complement strand
ATTCCAGTATGTGATAGGGAAGTCCAGCAATTTGCATAAGATTTATGGAGGACCAAATATATGACATTATGACATTTCAGACCGGCACACCATAGGCCTTCCACAGTTCATGGGTCCAAAACACACAGCACCCCCAGTGGCGCCTGATACCCCGATTTCCTCCACTACACTTGGAGCACAATAGGGGTATAAAAGTAGGCAGCGTGCTTCCAAGAGATAAATCCTGAAGGAATCATGTTTTCAAGTTCATCAAGTTCCCCTAATAATAATGGCTGTGACATGGTTATTAGGGCTTCAGCACTGACTGTGTGTGCATGGTGCAATACCTTAACATGTGAGATACAGTCTTGACACATGGTTTTGTGGATGGAGCGTAGGTAGCGAAGCTGGAGTCTTGTCAGAGCCTTGATGTGTCTGCGGTAGAGAGTGGTGCACTCGATGGAATAGAGCAGGCAAGGGAGGACTGCAGCTGAGTAAACAATCAATTTGGTTTTTGTGCTGATGTCATGACAGCCCCAGAGTCTCTTATGCAGCGCACCATAGGCCTTCGTGGCGGACTGGATCCGCCGCTCAACTTCCAGATCTGCAGAGTTGGTGTTTTGTGACAGTGCTGCCCAGGTAAGTGAAATATTCGGTTGTCTTCAGTGGCTCAACATGGGCCGTAATCTTCTCTGGCAGGTCAGTGAACGCTGGGGGAGGCTGGTAGAGCAGCTCGGTCTTGGATATGTTGATCTTTAGACCAAACATATCAGCTGCGAAGGAGAAACGATCCACAATCTGCTGCATGTCATCTGCATTGCTGATGGTGCATCAAGGTCTGTTATCCACTGTTAAGGTCTGTTAAGCTCTACTGCACTACAAATCCCACGTCCTATTACGATTAGCATCAAATCGTAATACATCATAATAATTGTGCCAAAATCAGCAATTCACCAAGAATCCACCAAGTTCCCTCAAGATCATCACGATTCAATCCCACGACCCCCCATGCTCACCACGATTCTCTCAAATTGTGTAGGTTGCAAACATCGTGCCCAAGTGAAAACCCAGGGTAAGCACAGAAGAATTTCCAAGGTTCCAATACCTTGTGAGTACTGACACTTAAGCAATACACAGAAGGGGGTGACTGTCTGAAAGACTGCTGACACAACCCGGCCTTACTCATAAATAAACTTGTTTTGAGTAAGACTGCATCCATATGAGAGAACATGCACTTTTATCTGCATGATAAAGAGTGCACACACCAAAAAAAGAAATCTTGAGATTATTAGATAATTAGATAAGAAATCAATTTCACTGAGGTTTTCCTTGATAAGACATCAGTGTTTGAGGTTTTGTTTCATGCTATCTGCACATCATTGCAGCACATCTTGTTCTTCTATAAAGTCGCATTATATGCAAAAGGAGCAGAATATAATTTCACTTGCTTTAACATCTGTTCTGCAATCATTAAAATGCTTCACAGTCATGTACCCCTCATTCATTCATGCATGTTTATCATGACTCATGTCTCTCTAAACAATTAAAATGTTAAAATAAGTTGCAATTTATTTTGTTACTACACTGAGGTTTTTCTTGATAAGATGCAAGAGTGTCTGAGGTTTTGTTTCTAGCTTATGCACACCACTGCAGCGCGTCCCCATTTTCACTTCAGTTTGGTCGTTTGACAATTCTCACACACTGATCAGCCTTAACATTAACACCACCTGAATGGCCTGCATATGCAGCAAGCTGTAATGCACTGTGTGTTCTAACAGTTTCAGCAGTTTGTGCTACAGTAGCTCTTCTGTGGGATCAGAGAAGACGTTTGCTCCCCACATGCATCAGTGCACCTTGGGCACCTATGACACTCTTTCCATTTCACTGGTTGTCCTTTTTTAGACCACCTTTAGTAGGTACCAGGAAACCCCCGAAAGATCTGCTGTTTTGGAGATAAATAGACCCATTTGTTTACCCATCACAAATCACTCAGATTCTTTCTCTTATTCATTATTCCAGCTTTCAACACTACAATTTTGAGAACCGACTGTTCACTTTTTTTGCATAAAACACCCCACTCCTTAGCAAGAACCACTGTAATAAGATCATCAATGTTATTTACTTCACCTGCCAGTGGTTATAATTTAATGTTATGGCTAATCACTGTATAGCCTGGAACAAGGCACCTAACCCCCAACTGCTCTCCGTGCGCCCCCAATGTGTGTGGCAGCCCACTGCTCCGAGTGTGTGTATGTGCTCACTTTGGAATGCAGAGGCAATAATTTCCCTTGCGGGATTAATACACTGTAGCAAAGAAAAGCAAAAACAAAGAAAAAACACAACAGTTCCTATTTAGGTAGTGTGAAGGTTAACGTGCTTTCTCTGAGTGGATGGTTTAAAACACACTAAAATAAAAGTCTGAGTGTAGCTTTTAGCAAACTTTAAAATGAAATCAAGTTATGTAGCTTTTCACTGCCAATGTCAAAGGTCAGTGTGTCATACAGTAGCTAACAAACATTTATATTAAAGATATGAAGATTATCAAAATTCAGACTAAGGGCAAACTGACAAAGGCTAACAACAAGTGCCTGGTTACAGGATGAACAACAATCAAATCAGAAAAAGGGTTCGATGACCTTCTGGTTGCCAAGCTGTTGTACATTTGCCATTCTTCCAGTAGGCATGGGCTAAAACAAATATTCTAATGTAAGCTAATGTTCTGCGGACCAAAAAATTGGAGTTTGCAAGGTATAATGTCACATACAGGTTGCATGAATATGACAATAAATTCAGCGTATTCCAGTGGCCTTCTGAGTCCCAAGATCTAAATCCAGTGAATACTTTTGGGAAAGGGAAACACATAATGTTCACAGTATGAACATACAGCTGACAAAATTTCAGCAATTATTTGAGACAGTCATGTCAGCTTGGACTATGTTTGGGCAGTATGATATTATATACCACCTTCACGCTATAGATTGTCCAACGGTCCCTGAGTCACTATGGTTACACCGCTGCAATACACGGGGCAGCCAGCACTACAGCGAGTCAGCTGTGTCAAGAAAACACTCCTGCAAGTTTTTAGACTAATTAAATGCCATAAATAGTCTTGCAATACATATGACAGGAAATCTTGACAATGGACAGAAAATGACACATGCCACAACGACACACATATGTAAGGGCATAATTGTGATTAATACTATTAAAAAGGCAGGTTCCCTGAGCGCCCTCAGTCACAGGTATGTAATGCCTAGCCTCAAACAATTCACTGATTTTGAGTTGCTAAGTTTATATGGAGAATGCTTGGTCTAAATGTAAAAGGAGCTTCAGGTGTACTTTATTTTTAAACAACTACAGACATGTGGTCAAGCTGCACTGTACAGCCTTACAGGAGCACTTTAAAACTTGTAAAACTTTTAATTTGTTTTTGTGGTAAACTTGAAAGTAGAGTATCAGATATTTGGACACTAGTTTATTTTGACAGCTATTTTTCTTTCTTTCTTTCTTTTTTATTTTTTTATTTTAATTTTTAAATTTTTGATATTCAAATTTCAGTGATGGTTTTTAAATTGATTGACTGAAGCCAGACTAATGAGGTATTTTCATTTATGTTCAAATATAACTTCTAAAAGAAGAAAATAATCAAACATGAAAGTACTGTATGGTCATTTAAGCCATAAATTGAATTGATGGGGAAAAATAATACATTGTGATACATACCATTACCATGAAATAAAGTTGTTTATACCATAATGGAAGATTTTATCATACCACTTACCCCTAGCTTGTATCAAAAAATCTCTAAGGAATGGTTCAAATATCTTATGGACCCCATGCAACAGTAAACTAAGGCTGTTCTGAGAGCAAAGAAGACTTCGGCCCATTATTAATATGTGATATGTGATATGTTAATATGTGATATGCATAATATTTATGCTAATAAACTCTGGGTGGCATAGTGGTTACACATCTGCCTTACAGCAAGATGGTCCTGGGTTCGAGTACCGGGCTCAGGCATTTCTGTGTAGAGATTGCATGTTCTCTCTGCGATTGCATGGGTTTCCTCCTGGTACTCCGGTTTCACACACAGTCCAAAGACATGCACATGAGGCCACTTGGCTGTTCCAAATTGCCTTTAGGAATGGATGTGAGTGTGAATGGTTATATGTGTGATTTCCTACAATGGTCTGGCAAGCTGTTCAGGGTGTACCCCAACTTCGTGTTGGCTGAGATAGTCTCTGGCATCCCTGTGACCCTACTAGGATTAAGCAGATCAGCAAACGAGTGAGTGCGTAATAAACTGTGTACAGTAGATACTGTGAACCAAGCAATTATTAGAAGTCAGTCACCTGACTGAAGCAACTTGTATCCACACAGGAAAGACTGTTGATATAATCCGGTGAATACGCACGGAAATCATTACATTAGACATAAAAAGCATATTATTTGAATTTGAATATATTTAAATATGAAATTTTATAAATGCTTGGCACTTCACGCTAAGCATGAAAATGATTGGCTAATACCAAAAACCACAACCACAAGTGGTTAGACAGTCATGGAATGCACCTATATAAGAAGTGTGAGTCTCTGACTTGTGTTATTTGAAAGATGAAGGCTTTGCATGTTCTGCTGTTTGCTGCAACTTTCAGTGTCCTGATTTACCATGGTAAGCATTCATTCATTTAAAAGAAAGAAAAAGTTAAGTGGAAATTTAATTGAGCATAATCTTGTTTTCTTTGTATTTTATCATTAAAAATTCACATATTATTGCGTATTAAAAATCATCTTTACTCGACTGCTCTTTATTTTTATTTTAGTGTGTGAATGTTTAAAAATATCTTACTTGAGTAATAAACTTTTTCTAGTCACACATGGAGAAGAAATCATCAATGGCGAGAAAGCGAAGGAGAACTCATTTCAGTACATGGTATCTGTGCAGGAAAATGACACACACATATGTGGAGGATTCCTCATAAACTTCAGTCATGTGCTCACTGCTGCCCATTGTGACAGTACAAAGTAAACTAATCATGTTGTGAATTTTCTTAATCAGCAGAAATGTGTATATGTACTTGTTTCTATGTGACTAGATAACCGCTTGTTTCTTTAATACACAGGGACCTTACTGTGGTCATTGGGACTCATAACATTGATCCGAAAAGGTATGACCTAGACAGATACAAAGTGCAAAGCAAGCATATTCACCCATCATACCGGAATTACCCCATCAATGGGTTTGACATCATGCTCCTGAAGGTATGATTAAATCAATAATCTATGTTCACTCAGGATTCACTTAGTGTTTTTACAATATAAAATCTAGATTATTAAGCAGTATGCTGTTGTTCTGAGCAGGAGCACAGTAAAGTAAATTGTACTGACATTTCCCTCCAGCAGTGTGACTATAAGTGTAATGATGCTTTTATACATCCAGTCTGCTTCCCAGCATGGCTCTGCAACCAGAAAAAAGTAGGCACAGAAAACGGAAAGATAAATGGAAGGAGGAAGCCAAACAGGCCATAATACTCAAAATCAACATCTCACAGGAGGTGCTGAAGCAGCATCCTGAAGAACTGTGAAGTTTTTTGGATCGGGAATCATACTTTGGTGCTCCACTGGAGCCTGAAATGAAAAATAAAAGTCTGAAGATGGGTATAAAAGCTAACCTTTATTTGTGGGGAGGCCAGTTGTGGACAAACTGTGTCATTTGAACATGACTTGTGGATGGATTTCCTTAGAGTGGAATTATTTAATGTAAAGATATATCTTCTGAAATCACCTGCCAGGCTCATATGTATGCACAACCTCTTATTCTGATGGCCTTAGAGCTTTTACAGTTCAGGGGTTGGCATTATACTTCAGTTACAAAGAGAACACCAGACCCTGAATGTCAGGTTTAAATAAGACAGGTTCCACCTGCAGGAAGTTCTAGTTCATGGCACCAAATCTGGAACACATGACTCTAATTTTATGAGCTTGAAGGTATGTTCAATGTAAAAGTGTACTCACTTTTTCTCATGGGACTGATCTATTTTTTTATTCAAATTATAAAAATGAACACAAAATGCTGTACTATAAGAAGGTGAAATGTTTCTTTGTTTAAACGTGTGGGAAAATTAAACCAACACTGTCAAACTTTCTTTTACAAAAACCAGCTTTCAAGGCAAGTCAGTCCGAAGAATAAACATGTGAAGACCATCGGAATCCCAAGCAAGCCCCTACAGGTCAAGCCCAGTGTTAAGTGCCAGGTTGCAGGATGGGGACATACTGGAAATAATTCCCCAATGGAGAAGTATCTCAGGGAGACTGATGTGTTCACCATAGATCTCAAAGTTTGTACGGAGTTGTGGCTTAAACGAGAAAATCAATTTCCGTCTAACATTCTGTGTGCAGGAGGCTACAAAACCAAAAGTGGAGCGTGCCAGGTATGATGTCAGTGATATCAGAGATACACTCTGCAGTCATTTTAAGAGAAACACCTTTTCAACCTGCTCATTTATGTAATTATTTAATCAGTCAATCATGTTGCAGCACAGTGAATTAAATCACACAGATATGGGTCAAGAACTTCAGTTAATATTAATATCAAACATTGGAATTTGGAGAGAGTGTGATCCCTGTGACTTTAACTGTGGCAGGATCGTTTCTGCCAGCTGAAAACTGGAAAAGAATGAGTGATATTTTTTTCTAATCATCAGCTGTTTAGTTTGGGTGAGTCTGTGCCTATGATACTTCCCGATACTGATACTAGACTTTTTAGTACCTGCCAATACCGATCCGATACCCATGCATTAAAAAATATCTGCATTAACTTTTGGTAACAGCTGTGTATCATTTACCCTGTGTAGATCTGTAAACATAAACACATGCAGGGAATGAATACCCTAACACATTATCACTAAATCAGGGCAGTATGGTGGGGCAGTGGTGGTGCACGATCTCTGCAATTAAAAAAAGCTCCACAATTTTTGAGCACGCTTGGAGCATGATCGGGGTTTAAATGGGAGGCAGCTCACATCCAAGAGATGAAACGTGGAGGAATCGTGTTTCCAAGTTCATCAAGATCCACTACAATGGCGCATCAAGGTCTCTTACACTCTGTCAAGGTCTACTAAGGTCTGTTAAGCTCTACTGTGCTCTACCGTGCTTCCCACATTCTATTACGAGTGGAGTCAAATGGTAATACATCGTAATAAACATGGTAAAATTTTTGACAGACAAAAATTTTACCACGATTAGCGCGATCATCGCGAACCCACCAAGTTCCCTTAAGATCATCATGATTCGATCCTATGACCCCCCCACTCTCATCACAATTCTCTCAAATCGTGGCGATTGTGGAAACCCAGTGTAAACCCAGGGTAAGGTACCTTGCATGCTTTAGCCTTTAAAGAGGAGGGTGCTGTTCACTTCCCTACTGCCACGCATTTTTCCTGCTGGTTCTGCCTTGAAATGCGTTATAAGGTCACTGGTGTTGAATTTGTCAACACTGGTGTTGCCCTGCCATATAGTTATCTTGCATTACATGCACAGCATTGTTTTACTGGTGGGAAAATATTTCCAAATTACAGACTGTGCTAACTGTGGCAACCGGAAGTTACAACCAGTTTTCTTTGAGGCAGTAAACAAAAACTGACAAGGTCTGTATGTTTTCTCCAGCACAGAAGAAGCAGTGAAATCTGAAATTTAAAAACCAGCAGCTTAATTTGTGCACAACACTGCTTTATCATGTGGTATACACTAGGCATTGACTAGGTACTACCATCCACCTCATGGTTTAATGTTTTGTGCATGCTGAAATGCTTTTCTGCTCCTCACATTTGTAAGGTCTTTCCACCCGACATTCCAACCTAAACTATGGTCATGAGATTTAGGTAGAGACTAAAAGAACAAGCTGCCGTAATGAGTTTTCTTTGGAGGGTATCTGGGCTCAGCCTTAGAAATAGGGTGATGAGTTTAGACATCTGGGGGTAGCTTGGGGTAGAGCCATTACTCCTCTGCATCAGAAGGAGTCAGTTGAGGTGGTTTGGGCATCTGAGAATGCCTCCTGGTCACCTCCCTTTACCGGTGTTCCGACCACATCCAACTGGAAGGAGGACCCGGGGCAGATCAAGAACTCACTAGAGGGATTATATATCCTGTCTGGCCTGGGAACACATTGGAATCCTCCTGGGGGAGCAAGAGTTTTACTGGGGAAAGGGATGCCTGGATTTCCCTCTTAGTAATGTTGTCTCCGCAACCCACCCTTGGATAAGTGGAGGAAAATGGATGGATTTCCACCCTGAACTGTACCAGACCCAGAATTGTTTTTTATGTTTTGTTTTTCACAATTCTCTATAGACAGTTTGGTGTAAAAACCTCAGGAGATTGTCAGTTTCTAAAAATCCAACCAGCCCATCTGGTACCAATATCTATGCCTCAATCAAAGTCATGGAGATTATGTTTGATGTGAACATTACCAGAAGGTCTTGACCTGCATCTGCGTTAATGTACGCATTGTGGTGCTACCACGCCAGGTAGAGGTGTTCCTTATAAACTGGACAGTAAGTGTATACATTTGTTTATATTGTTTCTTGAACTATAAGAAGCTAAAAACGTTGTGCCATTTATCTTGTTTTATCAGGGTGATTCTGGTGGGCCTCTGGTATGCAATCAGCTGGCAGTGGGCATCGTGTCCTTCAATTATGAAAACAATTGCAGTTATCCAGATGTGCCTAATGTGTACACTGATATTTCAGCTTACATTGACTGGATCAATGGTGCGATCAAGGAAGATGCTTGAGATATCCACCCCCCCCCCCCCCCAGACTCACCCCACCCTAGACACACCCCACCCTCACCCCATGTGTTGATAAACTTGATATGTCATTGTAATCAATGCATACAACTGTAATCCTTAAATAAAGATACAGAGGCATATAACTCGAGTTTTTCTTAAAGAAACCTAATAGTTTCTGATGCATCTCCATTTAAATTGGTCAGTTATGTCCTTCTACCTTTAGCATGATTTGTTTTTTTATTGTGGTCATCACTTGATTAAAAAATGCCCTGGGGTAGGCAAAATTATCTTTATATATCAAAGAGAGGGTTCATATTAACAGAACATTTGGTCTGAGATGGTTCCTTGGCATCTTGTTACACGTCTATCACTGTCAGCTTAATAAACAGTGAGATAATACATTCTTTATGAACAATTATTTTAACTGTGGGAAAATGTATCAGTAGCAACAAAGGATAAATGTTTCTAGATAGCACATCTGATACATGATGGCTTAAATTGTTGTCCAGATGTGCTTTATAGTAATCAAATTGAAAAACAATACAGTAGATGGGAGTGATGTTTTACACACACACAGTGCTGCTTGTGCATCACAGTCTAACATGCTGCACATAAACCAAAAATTATGATCTAGGTAAAACTACACCCTCTACATTTGGGAAAATGTCTAATTAGCCACAGAGGGTTCACTTGGTGTTGAAACTTTTATAATGTTAATGGAGCTAATTTTATTTTGTGCATCACAAAATACAAGAAATGTTTACTCAGATACAGATTTTAAAATAATACTAAAAACCATTCACTAAAGATATTGGTAAACTATTATGCTTGAAGTAATATCAAATAAAGTTCTATCAAATATACATATTTCACAAAATCCGACTCTGCATGTGATTGGATTGCTAAATCCTCCTGGTGCTGAATCACTGAGACCGACTACAGAACATCTGCTATATTTCCTTCCACTTAGAGCTGCACAATGTATTGAAAATTTAATGTCATAGCGATATGAACCTGGCAATAAATGGCATATTTCCACTTGCTAGGAATTAACACTTTGCAGTAGATTTGGCTAATCCTAATACAGCAGTTTAGCACAATCTACTTATTTCCCCCAAAAAATTCTTTGCAGATATGAGGGGAAAAAAACAGGTTTACTATTTCCATACAATTTTGCTATTTCCATGCAACAGATCAGTACATCAAGTAACACTACTTGGAAACATGATACCTTGAGTTCTCAGACCAGATATGTTAACAAGTATAGTAGATCATCTGCCACATCATCCTTCCAACAGAACAACCCAAAACACATCCGAGTTCACATAGAAAGAGTTAGCTGAACCACAGAATCAAGTTTTTGACTCTTGACCTAAGCCCAATGAAAATGTGTGGAGTGTGATGAAGAGGAGAATTGACAAGAAAAGATGATGGATGTTGAGAGATTGTGTATGATGAATGGGCTGATTCCTAAATTCTGCACTCTATTTTTTAAGAAATTGTGTATTCTGCAAGCTCACCACTCACTGAACGTTAATGTGTTCACAAACTCTCAATGCAAAAGTACCGTGACAAGTTTTTATATTAAAAAAATACTGACTATTTTTTATTATTCTTTTTTGACAGCTCCTCAGCCCAAGATTTAGCTGGTTAATTAAAAATACACTTTATTATTATTATTATTATTACTATTATCATTATCATTATCATTATTATTATTATTATTATTATAAGATGAAGAAGAAGAACAACAACAACTGATGAAACATAGAACATTAGCTTCTGAGCACAGACTTTTAAATGCTACTGTATAAACCAGAATATTTTGAAATAAGCCGCATCTCACAGAACAGAACAGATGGTGGGTGTTCACGTGAGTTCCATGCATTAACTGGGCAAAACTTGACTTTGGGTGCAGCTGGAAACTGAAATAAAAACTAAAAAGACAAACCTTTCCATTACAAAATATCTGTTATCTGCAATGGTCTGTGGTGGCCAGTGAACTCTTTTTTCTGTGGTGTTCTGGTAGAGTGGCACTAAGACTGGTGAGGCCAGTAGGCTCAGTAAATTGGTGAGGAAAGCCCAGTCCGTTGTGGACCTAGATCTGGACAGTTTGGACACAGTGGCTGAGCGGAGGATGAAGGACAAAATAAAGACCATCTTGGACAACCACTCTCACCCTCTCCATGATGAGCTGTGGCTGATGGGCAGCTCGTTCAGCCAACGCATCATTCCACCCAGGTGCAGAACTGAGCATTTCAGGTGCTCTTTTTTTACCTACTGCAATCAGACTGTATAACAAGAGTGGAAGACAAAGTCTCTCACAACACTGCACCTGACAATCCAATATTTATTTTACTCGACACTTTAACCTCTAAGAAATGTATCTATCCCTATTTTATTTTTATTTTTTTAGTACATTTAACTTTCTATTTATCTTGTGCTTATTTCTGCTCTTATATTGCTGCAGCACAACAGAATGAACAGAATGAGTAATATAATTCATAACGCAATGAGTGTTATGAATTATATTACCAGTTATAAACACAGCATATTTGTCAGTCACGTGATCGATACGCCCCCAAGCGCCATTTTGGATGGTTTCCAAAAGGTAAACAAAACGTGAGCAAATGCCCGGAGAGTGTTTATGTTGGTTTAACAGTCGTCTAAAGGTGTAAAATGGAGAAATAGAAGAAAAGCGAGAGGATACCAAACTCAGCAAAGATGTCAGGGACAGGTACTTGGCCAAGTTGGTCACCATAATTAATATGGTATAATATTACCATAAAATTTATGGTATAAGTGCTAATACTTTGGAAGAGTTTACAAATGATAAATCCCTTGAAGCTCCCAGACACTTTTCAAATGGCTGGGTGCAGGATCTGTTCTCATTTTGACCAGAGGGCTGCACAAACACAGTTTTCACAGCAAAGGTAAAAAAACTGTAAACAAGTAAACTTGTAGTAGGTGTATCAGCCTAGAAACTGTGGTTATATGATTTTATTTCACCACAGTTATGTAAAATGTTATGTAGGCACTTTATTTTTAAAGCAGGTACAAATGCATTTTTATAATTCCATAACAACTCAATGCAAAATCTCGGGTGTGGGAGGAGTTCGGTGAGGGCCTAGAAAAAGACTATCTGTTGGCCTCGAAAAGGTTCTGGACCACCATCCGGCGCCTCAGGAGGGGGAAGCAGTACTCCACAAACACTGTTTACA
>JBCNYH010039819.1:0-12005 GCA_039654325.1 Tandanus tandanus | reverse complement strand
TGACAGAAACACTTTCTCCACTTTCAGATGGAGGGATGCAATCATCACCCCTGAGGGGACCATTCAAGACCCAACCAAGGATTGTCCGAACTGCATATGGACCGTTGTCCTCACTATGGATGATTTCCCATGGTTCCATGGCCTTGTGAACATTACAGCCTATTAACAGTCCTATATCTGCATTTATATGTGGCAGCTCGATATCACAAAGTTGATTTCTCCAAATCTTCCTGAACAGGAATGTTCTCTTTGGACACAGGAATGTCTTTATGAGTATAAATCTTAGGTAAGTCAATGTAAATGTTCTCTTTCAGACCACAAATCTCCAGACTTGAAAGATGGTAGCTTGGCTGTAATTTTTCCTGGCCCATTGTTTGAAGCAATATTTGAGTTTTCTTGCCTTCAATGCCAAGCTGTCTCAATAACTTTTCAGTACAGAAAGTGGCTTGACTTCCATTGTCCAAGAATGCATAAGTCTCTATCACCCTGTCACTTTACTTTACCTTGACACACACAGGCACAATTGCCAAGGCATGACTGTCTTTTCTGGCCCCAGTGGCACCACAAGTTCCACCTGAGATGTGTGTTGTTTCATGAGTTGTCATGTCTTCTGTGGTGCATTTTTGACTGCTCTTAACAGTTTCATCATCATCTTCCCTTGTAACATGAAGCATGCTTGGGTGTTTCTTAGAGCATTGATCACATGAAGCTCTCTTTTTACAATCTGTGCTTAAATGACCTTGAGGCAAAAATGAAAAACACAGACCTTTTCCTTTAAGGAACTCTAGTTTTCCCTTATAAGGCTGGTTTCTGAATTTGAGACATTCTGCCAAAGTATGTTGTTTTTCACAAAATATACATGGCTTCTGAAAGGCACTAATGACTTGACGAAAAGAGCTTGTACAGTTTTCAGGTGAGTTCTCATTTGCAGCTGGTTCCACGTTTGTAGCGAATGTACTCCCCTTTGACCTGTTCACTCTGGCTGTTTTCATGTTAACAAAATGTTTCCCCTTATCTTCAGTGTCCTTTATGTCACCAAAAAAAGGATCTGCAGCTATTTTGGCTTGTCTGTTTATAAATCTGACGTTTGCAAATCTTGGTCTCTTTCCACTAGCTTCTTGAATGTCAAATGCAGAAACTCTCCACATCTCTCTCATTTTACATGGTAATTTGGAGACAATGATTCTAAGATTAGTGGGATTCTCGATTTCTTGCAACTGATCAAAGTCTTGCATTGCATTGTTACATCCAGTTAAGAACAGAGAATAACTATGGCTTTGCCCTGGCTTGATTTGTGGCCAATTGAGAGCCCTGTTCATGTAGGCAGATGAGATTTTCAGCTCATTGCCATAGTGATAAGCTAGCAATTTCCTTACTTCACTGTAGCCTTGATAGGGACTCATATGTTGGCAACTCCTGATCAAGTCTCTGGGCTCACCTCTGGTAAACTGTTCAAGGTAGTATAACCTGTCATTGTCATTATCTGTTTAATCATGAATGGTATAGTCAAATGCCCTTATAAAGGATTTAAACTAATGGGGACCACCACTGAAAACAGGTATGTCCCTTTGGGGTAGATGGATCAGCTTCTGTTGTTTGACCAACATTTCAGCAATGTCATTTTTTTTCAGCATCAGTTCACACAGGTTTACGGCATCATTACTGATATCAGTGTGCTGTGACTCATTTTCTGGTTTCACTTTGTTATTTACCTGTGACCTTTCAGTGTGTTCATACTCCACTGCTGGCTCTTATTTAAATAATAGATGGTCCACTGATCTTGTCTCAGAATGATCAGTTGCATGTTGCTGGTTCTCATACTCACACTTCTCCAGCACTTTTAATTTTGCTGAAGATGCAGCAATTGCTGTCTCGACCTCCATCTGATCCTTCCTTGCCTTTAACTTGCACTCTTCAAGCTCTAATGCCTCTTTTTGCTTCATAGTGCAAGTAGGGCAGCGTGTGCTGCTTGTTCCTTCTGATGTATAGATGAGATGGAAGATCTGGACGATCTAGAAGATCTGGACGGTCTCCATGAATGGCCAGTCGCTGTGCATTCATCCTCCGCTAGTACAACAACTGCAGACATACTGTCATCTGGACTCACTTCTTCTTGATGCTGTTGCCGGGATGCATAAATCCTTTCTTCAGCTTCTTTAATAAACTTGTTGAATTGTTCATGTTTTGGTTTGAACCAAAATGTTTGATCTGCATCCTTTTCATCATCAGGCAAAAGTCTGAGTACATCATTATTTGCATGATAAAACTCTCTCAGTAGTTTTGAGTATTCAGTTAAATATTCATTAATAATGTCTGGACTCTCACTATTTTTCATTATTCCATTAATCTTGTTCATTTTCGATGTTAACTGTGATCATTTTGATCTTCTTGTATTTATGAATCTGTAAAGTAACTCTTCTAGCCCCCTTTTGGTGAGCTTTGGTGCCCTCTTGTGGTAGGTCCTGCTGCCGCAGCTCTGTGTTCTTGGTCTCGTAGTGACGCCATCATCAGCCATGGTAATTGTTTAAACAACTTCTAATTCAACAAGTGTTTATGAAACAGTCTATGACACAAAGCGCTGGATGGCTTTCTATATGAGTATCATCTTCTGAAGACCTAACCCTAACCCTAACATGCTTGTTGTCTCATTCTTTTAAGTTGTATGACTCTACTTTCTTTCTTGTACAGCCTCGTGGCGTATCAATGTCCATTATATCTTCGGTATGCTACGTACCACCTTCAATGTTCATATACCTCGACTCATTTGGAATTGTCTTCTTGTCTCGTTATGTTCGGCTCTTAGTCTTGGGGCGCCATGGCGATGTAGCCGTCGTGTTGCTGAGCTAGTCATTTTACTTAATGTAGTGGTTATCTTACATTCTTTTTTGTTTCTTCATTTCTTGTTTATCCATTCTTGACAAACGACGAGAGACTGTTTTACTTGTTGAGCTGGCTGTGCCAACACAGACGAACGGTAAAAAAAAAAACTGTGTTGCTCCGCCATGTCTCATTTATTTAACACCCATTTACATAAAAAAAACCACTTCCTGCTTTTTCTACGGATGCCGCATAACATAACAACCACAACACCGGTGGCTCAAAATTCAAAAGCAAACTCAAACTTATTTCTCCATCAAAGGTCAGCATAAATCATTGAAATAAACTTAATCAAATAAACCATAATAAATGGTGCTTACAATCACTGATGATTATATATATATATACGGATATCTGATGTTACTTAAAACAGGATAAAGGAAAAAAATAAAAGCTAATTATTTGAAAAGAAAAGCAAAATTACTTGTGTGTGTATACTAATTATATGATTATATACTAGGTTATCGTATGTTGTGTAACTGGTGATCTGACAGGAGTCCTCCTTTTTTAGCACTCAAGGTGCCCTTTGGCTTCGTGGTTCAGGTAACTGGGACATGACTTTGGCCCGTTGTAATAATATCAGTCCGCTAAAGTTGCCAGATGTAGTCCTACAGTAGTCAATGCCCGCACTGCTGCTTGTTGTATCTGTTCGTGAGTGTTAGTTCGGGTGCAAGTGACAAATCCTTGCTATTCGCTTTGCGCCAGCAGCCATTCTCTGTGAGCCGTTCCCGGTCTCAGCTAGAAGTCAGTTGTAATCTGTGCGAGGGCGTCTCTGTCGTCGACATCGGTGTTGTTACTTCCCTCTGCATCCTCCGGAAGAACTGCTCCCAGTCCCCCCACAAGGGCAAACAGGGCAATAACTCGGCCCCAGCTTTGTTCCTCGCCCATCAGGGCTCACATGACGTTGACCCAGTTGAGCACGTTTATACTGGGCCTGCCCATTGAGATGACGGTTTTTGCCATGGCTACGTGGCTCAGCTGACATTCGTGTATCACTGTTCTCACGCATTCCCTCATTGCTCGGGCTGCAGCAGTGGGCGCTGGTCTGCTTTTTCCTCTCCGCTGGTTCAAACTGTCCATCAGCAGGAGATAAGTGTCCGAGTTCTGCGCCATTCTTCTTCCCAGGTTGGCTGCCGTTTGTCGTGTCCCTGTAAGCTGAACACAGTTAGCCATACCACTACTTTTATTTTCCATAATTTCCAGTTATTTTGCCAATTTCCCACTTAACAGTTAACTTCTCCCATCAGGTCATCCAGCCTACATGTGTTGTATGCACTGCACTCATCTGTGTTTGTGTGAATGTACATAGTCTGTACATGTGTGAGTATGTAGACAGAGATAGGTTGTGTATATACATAGGATATGTCTATGTGTATGTAAGTATGTAGAAGTTCATATACAGCTTGGAATATTTTCTTGTCCCATTAAGTCATACAGAGGGAAAACTTCATAATCTTTCACAGTCTTTCACACTCATACTTTCATGTTACTTATACATTCTGTAGTTCTCTAAATAATTCTGAGGTGGCACTGTTTCTTGCCACACGTTTTTTTTTCATTTTTTTTTCCTTAAGACGTGCTTTAATGCTGTTAAATTAAAACTATGAAACTATAAATGAGAAGAAATAGAAGTAGCACTTGGTGTGTCTATCTTGAGACACTGGCCCAGGAGCATGCTTTCTTCGCTTTTTTTTCCCACATCAGCAAGCAAGCAAGCAAGATCCTGTTCAGCCCCAATTTTTTCCCGAAATTATGCCCAATTATAATTATAATTCACTTACCCGGCTTCCTCCTTTTGGCAAGGAAGGGGCCATTTAGTAATATTCCCACATCTCCTTATGAAGTTTTGTTCCACATTTCCAACTCCTGTATACAGTATACACCAATATGGGCACATTGTATCATTTAAAGGTGCCATAGTTGTATTAGAGACATTAACCTTATTATGGTTCCTATATACAGTGAAGAAAGTGTTCTGGATTATCTGTGCTCCATAAATGTCTGCAATCCCTTGTCTGAACTGTAGACATGTTTCAGTGTTATAGGGAAGTGGTACTACCTCTATCTTTCTCCTTTCGGAGAAAATTCTTGTGCCATATATTTTGCCCACTGATACCACACATTGGCTTGGGCCTTGTTCCAGAGTTCTGATTGTACTTCATTCTTTTCTTCACACATTACTTGGTTGTGTGAATTCCTGTCTTTGTTCAGTTCTCCGTTCTTATCCCCCTGTGTTCTGCCAGTTATCACCATTCCGGTGTCTTCTTGTTTTATTCTGGGTATTTTTAATCGTCTTGTTTGTCCATACATAGTGATCAGTGCTGCTCCTTGGCTTTCTGCATAGCCATACACTTGTGCCTCCTTTACTAGTTCGCTCCTGTGATCACCCTATTATATCGGCCGGATGTTAGTGACCTACTTCTCCGTGGGGCTGGTCTTGGTTTATTTGGAGTAATACGTATCGTACATGGTAAACCATTTGTCCATGTCAATGGTTTGTAGATCTCTGTGTTGTTCACTGTGTGGTTCTCTCCTTGGGTGGAGAGTGTGATCATCCTCATCGTCTGGAATAGGATCAGGCCTGTGTTGAAGATAATCAGCAAAGTTCCCAGCGCCATCCACATTGTGATGTGGGACTTCTGGGAGCTCAGGGAGGTCATCGAGCCATCCGAATTCCCCTGTTCCTGATTCCTCAGATTGGAAACTTTCTTCAACTTCCCCCTCAGTTGGTTGGGGTGTTTCTCCGATATCTGTGACCCATCCAAGTGTCTCTGCTTCTGATTCCTCGGGTTGGACGTTTTCTGTGATTCCTCCTCCAGCTGATAGGGGTGTTTCTCTGATACCTGTGAGCAGTTGTATGTCTGATGGGCCTGCTTGATGGCCTCCTGATTCGGGCCTTCTTGACTGGGGTTCTCCTGCAAGGTCCTGTTCTCTCCCTTCTGTTCTTTCCACATGGCTACTGCCTTCATCACCTTCTCCTGTTTCTCCCTGAGGGTTTCGTGGCCCTTGAGCACTGGGTGTTGGTGGTCTTTGCTCAGGTTGCCTTCCCGACAGTCCGGGTTGCTTATCATCCTCATATCTGCTTCCATCGTCCTCCTGTGCCTCCTGTGGAAGTTCTTTAACAGGTACTCTTGTACAATGATTAAGGTGATACGATGTATTGCTTCCTCTCACGTTCGCTGCAGTAGGGACCTTGAACGGGCCTGTCCTTCTTGGTTGGTGTCACCTCCGTCTACAATTTTTGCCTTAAGAGTTCCATTGACTCTTTCCACAATACCCTGGGACTGGGGGTGATATACACATCCTAGTCTTCATTTAACTCTCAACCATGCCATGGCATTTCTCAGTGCTGTCTGCATGAAGGGTGTTCCGTTGTCTGAGCTAATGATTGATGGTATCCCGAACCAAGAAAATACTTCTTCCGTGAGAAATTTTTTACAGATTTTGCGGCTTGTGTTCTAGTGGGGGTCGCCTCTACCCATCTACTGAATCGGTCTACTACTACTACCACATCCCTTGAACTGGAGTTATCATGTCTACATAATCTATAGCTATGTGTTTAAATGGCCTTTCCGGCACCGGTACTTGAACCTTTCCGAACATTATACTGAGCACAGACCTCACATTCTCTGAGTACTTTATCTACCTGGGCTTGAAAATATGGTGACCAATATCCCTGTCTTTTAATTTTCCTCAAGACTTCTCCCCATTCACAATGGTCTAAACCATGTGCGTCGGTTATTAATGTGTGGAGGAGTGTGGAGGGTACTGCCAAAAATCGGGTGTGCGCCATAGATCATGCATGTCGGTCATGGCCCCAATCTCTTCCCATAATGTTTTTTTCATTCTGCGGGGCTGCCGCTTGCATACATTGGATGTCGTTTAGGGTCAACTATGGTTGTACTGTAATTTGCGGTGCCATTATGGCTGTGGCACATCCTGTTACTGCCCGAGCCATGTGATTCGTGTCAGAAGAAAAGAATATATATCCTGCTTGACTTAGCATTACAGTATTATATCACGCTTTATTTAGCCTTAAGACAATATATCATGCTTTATTTAGCATTTAAGAATCACAAATAGCTTTAAGGTAGCAATATTTTGCCTAAAAGTAGCGATTATACATTGGAGTGAAAATAAAGTAGTGTTTAAACATAGTTCACTACCATTGCTCATTTTACTATGTAGTTTAACGCAAAGGGCATTTAATTATATAGATCCATTGACCTTAAGTGTATCAGTGAAATAACCACACTCAGAGACAAGCATCATACAGTAAATTTATTGAAAATTACAGATCAGTCAGCCTGTCTAGAGGAATTATGGGAACAGAAGAACACATAGTAGAAGAAGGAAACTCCGGTTCCGCATGGGACATGGGAGAATAATCAAAATTGGGGGAATCTGGGTAATATTCCATTGGAGAATTTGGGGGAGAGGATTCTGGAGAAGAGTATTCAGGGGAATGGAGCGGAATTAAGGGGGAGCCTGGGGGAGAACTTGGCCGTGGGGGAAAATGCCAATAGTGAACCTGGGTAGATTGGTCTTGGGTGTCAGGTTGAGTTTGAGTAGATTGATCATGGGTAACAACTGAAGGCTGGGAAGTATGAAGAGTGGACCTGGAGTGAAACCCAGGAGACCTAGATAAGGACCAGGTGGGGGATAGGAGCTCCAGAAAATCTAAGAGGCCAGGATTAGCACGAGCCAAGAGGTTGTGGAAATGACGACGATGATCAGGTCTCCCTCTCCTAAAAAGGGCACGACGAGCTGGCTGAGCTGCAAATAAGAGGAACAGAAAAAGGTAATGGGAGGTTAGTCATGAAAAGATCTTGACCAGAGCATAGCAGTTAAATCAAGAGACCCAAATATGGAAGAAGGAGAACGGTACCTTGTACCGGGACATAGCAACGGCCCTGACATAAACAAAGCAGGCTGGAGCGACCAGAACATAGTGACATGATACATAAAAGGGCATGGAATGTGAAAGCATGAAGCAGAGCTTGAGCAATGATGAAACTAGAGAAAGTGCAGAACTGCAATAAGAATAAAGCTTGCTTACAGAATAAAATGCTTAGAAGATAAAATAGCATATTAGAGAATACCATAAAGAAGATCAAGATACTTACTCATAGTTGGATGGTTGGGAAAGATGGTTTGAAAAAGATAATGTGCAGAACAATCCATCTGGACAGTCCACAGAGACAAATGGCAATGAGGAGAATACAGAATATAGGCGCTTATAAAGTGAGCGCCAAGTTTTTTTTTTACAAAACTCCTAAACTAGCTTGAAAATAAGGGGAAATTAGACAGGAAAAATAGGCGTTACCACAGGAAGAAAAACATCACATCGAGGGCGGAATAAGGACAAATAAGAAAATAATGGGAAATAGAAAAATATGTAAAATTAGATGGGAAGAGCTAAAATGGCCTAAAACATGAACATAATGGGAAATGACTTAAGCATATGTAAATTAAAAGGGGACGGTGTCCTAAGACGCTGATGGCTGATGTGTATAAAAGAAAGGGGAGTTCAGAGGGACTTTGCTGATTTTGACTTTGATGCTGACACTGTTAGCTGATGATCTGATCAGTCCTTGGAAAACAGCTGCCCTTTGAGAATTGTATGCAACTTGAATAAAGGTATTCTTGCTTCTTCTCATCTGCTGCATTGAGTTCTTTTTATTTGATTAAGTATTTTGAATAATTATTGAATTATTGAGTATGCATTAAGAAACAACCAGGTGAAGAGAGAAACTTTACTTCCACCCGGCATATGTCCACTCAGAGAGGGCTCTGAGTTCAGACATACGCAGCATTATTTCCGTGTGTGACGGTATTATTCCCTTTCTTATGTGCTTGGCATTTAATTATTGCTAGGCGATGCGGTTCCATCATTGCAGTCATTAAATCTGTGATCTCAGCCATATGTTGGATGTGGCTTCCATCCGTCTTTTTGAATCCCCATTGTTTCCATACAGCACCAAACAGATGACATACTATATGTGCATAAGCTGAATCCATGTAAACGTTGGCATTTTTCCCTGCTGCTAATATGGAAGTCGGATATGCGATATCGGACATTTTTTGCACTATTGCATATCCTGTTTGTGTGCCTGTGTGGTCCCTGGAGCACTACCCATCTACAAAGTATGTTAAGTGTGCTTCCTCTAATGGGGAGGATTCCAAATCAGGTCTAAGCTTTGTGTACGCCAATGCTTCAGCTACACACTCATGTGGTTTGCCTTCGAACTGAAATGGTATGCTTTCTGCCGGGTTTACTGTGGTGCATCTTGTTAAGGTGACGCCAAGATAGGTAAGCAGACTATAGTATTGTCGAGTACTGCCAGCAGTTAACACGAAGCGTCCATGCTCCAATAGTTCTGTTATTTTATGATGTGTGTGAATTATCACCGGATGTCCCATGGTTAATATAGACGCTTTGGAGTATGCGTAGTGAACTGCTGCCACTACCTGATAACAGGTAGAGCTGTAATAGGCTATTGATTGTTTTGGATGTCCTTTACATGTTTCTTGCATTAATACCGCAGACGCATATCCAACACATCGATTGGCTACATATAGGTGAAAAGGCTTACTATAGTCTGGCATAGCTAATGCTGGTGTGGTTTGTAATTCCTGTTTAATAGTTTCAAATGCTACTAGGGAATCTGAGGTCCACTGTAGTGGAGCTGACAATGTTTTTGAGCCGGCAGTGGTTATTAAAGCTCTAAGTGGGGCCATCTTTGTTGCATAATCCTCAACCCAGTCTGAACTGAAGCAAAAAGGTCATCATTTGCCTCACAGTCAGGGGTTGTGGTGCTTTGCTAATCCCTTCAAGCTGTGAGGGAGCTATTGCCCTCGAACCATGTGCTATGGTGTGCCCAAGATATTCTACTTGTGGTTGACAGTACTGTAATTTGGTTAACAACGCTTTGTGTCCTCCCTGTGCAAGGCGCTTAAAAACCGCTATTGAATCTCGATGACACTCCTCGACTGTGGGGAGCATATTAAAATATCGTCACAATACGAGATCACTTGACTGGTTGCATTTATCCCAGCTAAGTCGTTTTTGAGGACCTTATTAAACACGTGGGGAATGTTTGAAGCCTTGTGGCATTCGAGTGTATGTGTGTTGTTGGCCCTGAAATGTAAAAGCGAAGAGATATCGGGATTTGTCGGCCAAGGGAACGCTGAAGAAAGCGGAACACAAATCTGTCACCGTAAAATACCATGCTTCTGTTGGTATATTTGATAGTAATGTGTGTGGATTAGGAACTTCTGCCAGTTAATCCTCTACTACCTCATTCACTGCCCTTAAGTCATGTACCAACCTCCACATCTTTTTATCGGCTTTCTGAACAGGGAAGATCGGTGTGTTACATGGGCTACTCATAGGAATAAGCACTCCTGCTTCCACTAGTCCCTGGATTGTGCCCGCTATTCCCTGTGTGGCTTCTGCTGTTAGGGGGTACTGCGCCTTTCTAGGAAGATGAAAATTAGGTTTTAATTTAACCAGCTCGGGTGTGGCTGATTTTACCAGTCCCACATCAGTGTCATGTTGTGACCATAATTCACTGGGTGTCTGTTTTATCATTTCCTTTTTCAGCGCTTCCTCCCTTCCTGTTGTTTGACTCATTTGCATTCCCTGAGTTTCTATTTCCACATGTTGTGGGCTGCCTATAGCTGAATCGCCATACAAGATTTTAATCCTATGATTCCCATCCTGGGAATAGAATATCAACATATCACTTGGCATCCATTCAATTTCCTTGGCTCTCCGGACCATGGGGCCCAGTGCTTTAGACTCATAACCTTGGTTGATTAACACTGCTATGTGTGGGGACGCCTGAGCCACATCATACCATTTTCTGACAAACTCATTGTCCATTATTGCCAGTGCTACTTCTTTTGGGCCTATTAGGGCATACTTTGTTACCAGCTGAACTTTCAAGTTTTCAGTTTCCCGTTTCCACAAGTTTTCCATCCAAACATCCATGCCAGGTTGATACCTTATTGTGCAATGATAAGGAAGGCAAGGAGGGCGTGCCATTGGGGGGTTGGCGTGAATAAAGTTCTCCCATTTTCCCATTAAGGTGTTGGGTAGCGAGTTGATTTGTCCTATCCAGTATACACTGGCGGTTCCCCTCACGGGTTGCAATGTGGCCATTTGAGTTGCTACCCCTTGTTCATCCAAAAACAGCCCATCAGGTGAACAGAGTATTTGGAGATTTAATTCACACAAGGCATCACGTCCCAGTAAATTTACTGGGGTATTTTCTGAAATCAAAACAGGTAGTTGTATTATACGCCCTTTGGCGGTGAGGCGTATTGGTGCTGTCATCGGAATTGGCTGTACTTGACCCGAGAATCCTATTGTCTTAGCCAATTTGCCTGACTTGGGGAGATGCGTGGCATACTCTGGATTTATGTAAGTTGCTCCAGTATCTATCATCATTGGGGTTGGTTTTCCATTTAATTGAACCTGCAGCATTAGTTTGTCACCGGCTTCCAAAGTTAACATTGGAAGCTGACTATCTCCTATAGGATTCTGTGGACCCTGTCTGAAAACTCGACTTGGGCTGGGCCATTGGTTCAATGGACCAGACCACTGAACCTGTGTTTCTGGCTATTGCCTCATTGGGCAGTCTCTTATCATGTGTCCTTCCTGGTTACAATTTCAGCACCGATTCCCTTGGGGTCTTCCCATTATTTCCCGATTTGGTCTTTCACTTATATGTAGCTGTCGTCTTCCTCTTGAGCTTGGATTATATTGTCCCCTTCCCCTAGATCTCATAAAACCTGGTGGTGGGGTTGGATATGGCTCTTGTACATAGATGACTGTTGGTGGAGCTTTGTGGCTGAGGGTGTACTACTGCTGTTGGGACAGTAGATGGTGCCATTGCTGATGATACTGGTGCTTGATATCTTACCGGTGTGTTTGGTTGGTTTTCCTGTGCCATGTTAGTTACTAGGAATTGTGAGCTTGCGTTATCTCCGAAATCTGTAGGTTTAATATTTTTCTGGGTTTTTTTTACTTTGCTGTAAGCTCTTCTAGTTGAAGGTGTGCCACCTTCCTGAGAATGTTTGTTTCTTGTTCTTTTAGTTTTTTCTCCATCCCTCTGTACTTT
>JBCNYH010039765.1:0-12005 GCA_039654325.1 Tandanus tandanus | reverse complement strand
CCGGATCCTAATCTCCCTCGCCGTTGCATCAGTTAGTTTGTGTTTGTCGGTTTGTGTTCGCCCCTCGTGGCAGGTTTAATTTTTGTCTCCGTTTTGTGTGTGTGGCTCTCCGAGCCACAGTTTACTTGGTCACAATAAACGTGGTTAAAGTTTACCCTTCTTGTCTCCGGGTAGTTATCATAACAAATATACTGTATTAATCCCTCAAGGGAAATTATTGCCTCTGCATTTAACCCATCAAAAGTGAGCACACGCACACAGTGAGCACACACACTCGGAGCAGTAGGCTGCCACACACATTGGGGGCACCTGGAGAGCAGTTGGGGGTTAGATGCCTTGCTCAAGGGCACTTCAGCCATGAATGTGGAGGAAGGAAAGATGCAGCTGACTCCCCCACTGCCACACATTTTTTCTGCTGGTTCGGGGTTCGGACCAGCGGCCTTTCAGTCCCAAAACCACTTCTCTAATTATTAGGCTTAAATATTAAGCAGTTTAAAGTTCATGCACTAGACAGTTCTTTGTTTGGGCTATAAATCCCAAGTGGATGTTTGCCTAACGTGCTGGATGTGTTTACATAAGGGTGTCAACATTGACATCATCGGGGAACGCCTAATATGTGGATAATTCTCTGGACATTAAGGTTTTGGATAGTATGACATCCATAGATCGATCATAACTGTGACAGAACCGAGCATCAAGTTAACAATGTGAGTGTGGGTTTGACCAAAATTCAGAGAGGGAGAGTGAGCTCAATGAAAAGATTTAATAAGGCTTGCAAAATAACCCAAACAAATAAGTCAAAATACCAAAATCCAAGTGCAAAAATAAATAAAAAGGGGGAAAAAGAAAAACTACGCAACAGCAAATACTTCAACAAAAATACAAAAAACGAATAAATAAAAATAAAAATAAAAAAATACCCTGCTAGCCTCATATAGCAGAGGAAAACACCAGAATAGAGTCTTGCACACATTTATAAACTTAGACCAAATTGAATAATAAAACAGTTTTCATATGTGGAGATTTCAATATTGACTTGTTGAATCTGAATAAACATAAAAGTACAGAGAAATGTATCAATATTATGTATAGCATTAACTTGTTTCCAAAAATAACCCGACCCAGCATAATCACATTGTGCCACTCTGATCAATAATATCTTCACCAATGACAGAGAAAACATGAGAGTAAATGGATTAATAATCATTGATATAAGTGACCACCTGCCAGTCTTTACAGTTAATGATGGAAATTACAGGATTAATAAATCAACCAAGCAAATAGAGTTTAGGAGAGTAAGTTGAGAGGAATCCATTAAAAAAAAAACTCAGGAACGATCTACTGGAACAGAACTATATAATATACCAAGAACAGGATCTCAACATTGCATCCGAAAAATTCATAAACATATTCAAGTTCCTATATGATAATAATTGAATAGTACAACAGATAAATAAATACAGAAATAGGAAACCATAAAAACCAAAATAGATAAATCCCTCAGGAGGTCCCAAAGGCCAAAGAGAAGAGATGTGTTTTAAGAAGAGATTTAAAAGTAGATAAAGAGGAGGCCTGTCTCACATCAAAGGGGCAAATCATTCCACAATCTTGGAGCTGCAACAGTGAAAGCACAGTTTTCGGCACACTCAGGAGCAGCTGATCAGCCAACCTGAGTTTCAGGTGGGTCTATATGGCAGAAGCAGCTCTGAGAGATAGGAAGGAGCAAGGCCAAGTAAATCAAAGAATTTTAAAATGAATCCTAAAATGTATGGGCAGCCAGTGGAGTGAGGCTTAAATGGGCGAAATGTGCTCATACTTTTTCCTGCCTGTTAATAAACATGCGGAATCATTTTGGACCATCTGAAGACGAGTGATGGATGACCCACTAATCCTTAGGTAAAATGCATTACAGTAATCAAGCCGAGAGGTAACAAAGACATGGATCAAAAGGCTACCTACAGAGAATTGGCTTTATTTTGGGAAGATGCCTCAGATGAAAAAAAAAAACTAGACTTAACAACTGCCCTGATCTGGCTGTCCAATTTAAGGTCTGTGTTTGTTTACTCCTAGATTCTTGACAATTGGATTGATATATTCGACAAAAGCACCCAGATCTACTACACCTGTCTTTTTTCATTAAAATTTAAAAAGTTGTAAGTCATCCATGCCTTTATGTCATCAAGACACTTAAGCAGCAGTCTGAGTGAATAAACATTACACTTTTTAAGAGGGACATAGATTTGGGTGTCATCCACAAAACAGTGGAACGCAATATCATGCTTCCTTAGTATAGAGCCCAGTGGGAGTAGGTCGAGAGAGAAGAGAAAATGGTCTAAAACTGAGCCCTGCGGAGGAGGTGAGGAGGATACAGTCACCAAAGCTAACACAGAAAGATCGGTCTGACAATTATGAGCTGAACCACTCCATTGCTGTCCCCCTAATACCCACCCACTGTTCCAAATGAGAAACTAAAATATCATGATCCATTGTGTCAAAGACTGCAGTTAACTCTACGAGCACAAGAATGGCACAGTCACCAGAAACAGTTGTTATAAAGATATCATTAAAAACCCTCAAAAGGGCTGTTTCTGTGCTGTGTAACTTTCAAAACCGGATTAGAAAACTTCTAAAATATTGTTTTCTTCCAGAAAGGCCAGTAATTGATTGTAAACCATCTTCTCTAAATTTTGGATAGAAAAGGTAGGTTGGAAATAGGCTTGTAATTTGCTAAAACTGCAGGATCTAGAGTAGGTTTTTTAATACGAGGTCAGTATTAAATGTCACGATGTCACTACTGCATGTTTAAAATTTCCAGGAATTAGACCTGTAGATGGACTACTACTGATAATTGTAAGGACCGCTGGCACAATAGTGGGGAAAACCTCTTTAAACAGACAAGGGGCGCAGCATCATTTGGAGAACCAGAGGGCTTCAGATGACCAACAATCTTCTGCAAAGACAACAGAGTCATGGGCTCTAAACTTTCAAAAATATCAGAGCAGGGGACAGTGACTGAGCGGTCATAGGCAGGAGATGAGATCTGATCCCTCGTGGAAGTGACCTTATCAATAAAAACATGAAGAAAGTTCTCACAAACAGCAGGGAAAGGTTCAGTACAAACAGTCTGCGGGACATTAAGAATGGTGTCAATAGTTTTAAATAAATCCTGAAGTTTATGATAGTTAAAGAGAATTATATCAAAAAAGTATTTTCTTTTAGACTCTTTTACAGATATCTGATAAGACACCTACAGTTTGTCCTTCTTCCACTTGCGCTCAGCTATATCTATAGCTATAGGCACTCGTGTGTAGCAGTATGAGTTGTGCCGTTGAGCCAGGGCTCAGATTTAGGTTTAGGCTGCCTGATTTTTAATGGAGCCACAGTGTCTGACACAGTTTGGCAGGTGGATTAAAACCATGAAATAACACAGGCATATGGTCAGAAAACACTGCATCACAAACCTCTAAATTATGAACAGATTAACCAAATGATAAAACAAGATCACGTCAATAAGGTCAATAAGGCAAGTTAAAATAACAGCAATCTTCAGGTAAAAGTTCACTGAAAGCACTGGACTCACCAACACTCAGCCATACAGAGGAAATAAGAAATCCTTCAGAATGAATGTTTTGTTTGCTAGTGTGTGTGTGTGTGTGTGTGTGTGTGTTGTGACCTGTTTGATTAGTTCTGCATGAAGAAAAATTGTTCCTATGTGGCTTCAGTACCACAACCACTGTGGCCTTTAGCTTAGGTGAGTGCGTACGGAAGTGGGGAAACATAAAACCTGTGGGTAGCAACTAATGTTTGTTTCCTGAGAACTGCGGCTCTATTCAAAGAAGAACTGAAAAGTCCAGTTCGCCCAAAAAGTTTGACCTGCTCCAGTAGGAGAAAATCTCTTGTCTCTGAAACCTGTACTGACGAAGGCATTTAAAGGTAAGTGATTGCTCATTAAAAAAAACATAACAAACTATGAGTGAAAGCCAGAGTGTTATGATATATGGAGCTGTTGAGAAGTTAAAAGATATACTGGATGCTGTCATTATGGTTCAGTATCAGTAGCTGTTCTTTTCTACATTCTCTCTGCACAGATGAATTCAATTTTAATTATTTTCTGAAATGTATGTCGAAATCATCTAATAACAGATAAACATTTTGAAATAGTTTTAACCTGTATTGCAGTGAAATGCGAATAGAAGGGTTGAAGCAATGACAAGTGGAGGTATTTCATATGAATTTTTGAATTATTCATTCATTCATTTTCTAAGCTGCTTAATCCTAATAAGGGTCGTGGGGAGGCCGGCACCCATCTCTGAGTGAGGGTGGGGTAAACGCTTGACAGCTCGCCAGGCCATCGCAGAACTTCTGAATTAAGATTGAAAAAAGAAAGAAAGGAATGAAATCATGTGCTTTTATACTGTGTTCACTCAGCTCTTTAAAAAAAAGTTTATAAATGTGTTTCCTGTATAATATTTAAAAAGTGAAAAAAATATTTTTAATATATTTAATTTAATCCTAATTTGTTGAGATGCTAAGGAAATTAAAGGAAATAAATATGTAACATTTATGCACAGTTGAAAACATTTTGCAGCAATACTCCTTGGACAACATGTTTCACAGATGATTCCCAGCATTCAATGCAAGTGTAATAAAAACAAAAAATTATGTTCTTGGCAAAGTGCTCTGGTACAGGAGGAAAAAACACATTAGGTTGGTTTTGTTTGACCAAAGGCCTTAGATGACTTTTTTCAAGCTAGCTAAAATGCCCTAAAATAGTCTTACATTTATTGTTTTCCTCCTAAATAAACAGGCGAATGAGTTTAAATTGTGTACTTTATTGCTAAAAAAAAGAAACTAGCATAGTCTTTCTGCCTAAAAAAAAGAGTGAGACTCTTAAGAGCTACAGAAACCGATGGGAGAAAAACATGAAGTTGAAAACAACATGCATGTGCGTGTGTGTGTGTGTGTGTGTATATTTGTGTAAGTTTGTAAGTGAGAGAGAGAGAGAGAGAGAGAGAGAGAGAGAGAGAGAGAGAGAGAGAGAGAGAGAGAGTGTGTGTGTGTATGGCAGATAAGTAATCACAGCCTATTGCTAGAATTAAACCTTTTGTACATATGTGGAAAAATAAGGGACAGGCCTGACCCACTGATATTCAGTCTGCCATTCAGCCCGATATCTCCACTGCTTGTTCGTGGGTGGACTTGTAAATGTTATTAAAAAATGGTACTGAGAATGCTACCGCTATTTTTAGCTCTTTACATACATAACAGAATGTGATCAAAATTTTTAATGTTTAAATATTAAAACAAATAGTAAAAATTAAAAGAATTCAAGAAATCCTTCCATTGTTAGTAGTACCCTGCCAACCCCAAGAAGGCTCGTGCCTGTTTCTTTGTGCCTGATTTTGAGATGCACCAGATGGCTTTCACCTTGTTTTTTTGGGGGGCTTGACCAGCCCATAAGTTTGTGGGTGGTAGACAGAAGTCCCCAATTGATCTGAAACAATCAGCAGAGGTCAGCCATCAGCTTGTCATCAATTACCTAATTCCTACCTACTTGGTCTGTCATGATTATTTCCTAGGCTTCTACATAGCTTGTTATTTCAGGTACGTTCTGCCACCATTACTTTCTGGTGCTTTCTAAGGTAGACTTTTTCTACTTTCCTCTGATACCATTTCCCAGATCTTTTCTGCTCTTTATTATGGTCATGATTGGACACCTTTAAACTTGTGGTTGGTGTAGAGTACATTCTGCATGAGTGTTTACAATAATAAGTGGGAATACACTGTTTAATATGTATGCTATATATGATATGCTTGATTATTATATGCTTATTAACGCTTGATCACATAACATGCAATTGTAAAGTTAGTTGCCCTCACATCCCAGAGGTCTCCTGAGGCAGCTGACAGGTATCAAGTGTCTAAAAGGGTGGCAGCTTTGGTTGTCACAGAAGCAAAAACTTAGAGGAGCACAACAACAACAAGAACAACTTTCGGTTGGCCACAATAAGGTTCTGGCAAACTGTTATGTGGCTCAGAAAGAGAAAAGAGGGTCTGTCTCAGGCAGTGCTAAGTATGGGTAGGGAACTGCTGACCCAGACTGGGGACATAAATAAGCAGTGGAAGAACTTTGAGGATCTCCTTAATCCAGCCACCATATCCTCCACTGAGGAGGCAGAGGCTGAACACTTGGGGCAATTAGCCTGGCAGAGGTCACCAAGGTAGTTAAAAAGCTCCTTGAAATGCAGGGTGCCAGAGATGGATGAGAGATGCCCTGAGAATTTGAATGCTCTGGATGTTGTGAGGCCATCTTGGTATAATCATCATCTTCTTCCTCTTGGTCTGGGGTCAGGTTGCAAGGGCAGAAGCAGTGAGGTCCAGACATCCTTCTCCCCAGCCACTTCCTCCAGCTCTACTGGGGGGGGACAGAGGCATTCCCAGACCAGCCGAGAGACATAGTCCCTCCAGCTTGTTCTTGGTCGACCCTGGGGTCACTTCCTGGTAGGGCATGCCTGAAACACCACACCAGGGAGGCGTTCAGGATGCATTCTAATCAGATGCCCGAGCCACTTTAACTGTCTCCACTTAATGCAGAGGAGCAGCGGTTCTAATCCAAACTCCTCCCAGATGGCCGAGCTTCTCACCCTATCCCTGATGGAGCCCCTGCCAACCTGCAAAAGAAGCTCAATTCAGCCACTTGTATCAGTGATCTTGTTCTTTTGGTCAGTACCCAAAGCTTGTGACCATAGGTGAGGGTAGGACCATAGATTGACTGGTAAATTGTGAGATTTGCCTTCCGGCTCAGCTCCCTCTTTACCACGATGGACTGGTACAAGCTCCGCTTCACAGCAGAAGCTGCATGGATCCGCCTGTCGATCTCCTGTTCCATCCTTCCCTCGCTCATGAACAAAACCACAAGATATTTGAACTGCTCCACTTGGGGCAGGACCTCATTCCAGACAGATTGTGCATTTCAACCTCTTCCAACTGCGAACCATTGTCTCAGACTTGGAGATGTTGCTTCCCATCCCGGCTGCTTAACACTCAGCTGTGATGAGAATTGGAAGACCCAGTTTGATGAAGCCACAAGGACAATGCAAAAAGCAGAGACCAGATCCTATGGCCACCATACCAAAACTCCTCAATGCCTCGGCTGCGCCTAGAAATTCTGTCTAAAATAATTATGAACAGAACCAGTGACAAAGGACAGCCATGGCAGAGTCCAACTCTCACTGGAAATGAATTTGACCTGTTGTTACCAATGTGGACCAAGCTCTGACTCCAGTGATACAAAGACTGAATAGCCCTTAACAACGGGTCCAGAACAACGTAATCCTGGCGTACACCCCACAAGATAGCCTGAGGAACATGGTCAAAAGCCTTCTCTAAACTGGTCCTAGTTAAGCCTAGGGTCCAGACTAAGCTTGGTTCAGAAGACCCCTAAAAGCGGAATTATTGCAAGGACACGGTTTTCCTTGCTCAGATTTGGGTTACTGGGGTCCTCCCTGAAGCCAGGCCTGGGGGAGGGGCTTGAAGGCAAGCACCTGGTGGTCAGGCTTCTGCCCATGGAGCCTGGCTGGGCCCAGCCCGAATACAAGACATGGGTCCACCCTCCCATGGACCCACCATCTGCTAAAGGGCCTATTGCGGTCGGGTGCAATGCAACTGGGTGGTAGGCAAAGATGTGGGTCCTGTCCACCAATCCTTGGCTACTGATTCTGGACAACCCCTGTGGTGTGGCAGACCAAGGTGGTGGTCCCCATTTTTAATAAAGGGGACTGAAGAGAGTGTTCCAATCATCAGCGGATTGCACTGCTCAGCCTCCTTGGGAAACATTAATCTAGGGTGTTGGAGGGGAGGCTACGGCCAATTGTCGGGCCTCTATTTCATGAGGAGCAACGTGGCTTTCATCTAGGTCATGGACAGTGGACTAGCTTGTTACTCTTGCAGAATTACTGAGAAGGTCGAGGTAGTTTGTGCATCCATTCTACACCTGTTTTGTGGAATTAGAGAAGGCCTACGACTATGTCCCCAGGGGGATTACAGGGCCAACAGAAGGTGAAAGAAGTTATTGACTGGCCTTAGCCTACAACCTGCCTTGAGCTGCAACGTTTTCTAGGGTTTGCCAATTTCTACAGACGTTTTATTAGAAATTATAGTACCCCAGCTGCCCCTCTCACAGCCCTTACCTCCAGTTCAGTTAAGTTGGCCTGGTCCTATTCTGACACAACCTGATCCTGATTGTGAGTTCATTGTGGAGGTGGATGCCTCAGATGTGGGTGTTGGTGCTGTCCTTTCTCAGTGCTCTGCCCAGGATGATAAGGTGCACCCTTGAGCTTTTTTTTCTCATTGCCTTACCTTATCTGAGAGTAATTATGACGTTGGCAATAGGGAACTGTTGGCAGTTAAGCTGGCTCTGGAAGAGTGGCAGCACTAGCTCGAGGGTTCTAAGGTTCCATTTCTGGTATCGACAGATCATAAGAACCTCAAATATATTTGGACTGCCAAACGTTTGAATTCCCGTCAAGCTCGTTGCTCATGGTTCAATTTCACCCTGTCCTATAGTCCTGGATCCAAGAAGGGAAAGCCAAATGCCCTCTCTCGCATATCCCCCTCTCAATCCTCCTCGATTACAGCATTGTGGGGGCAGGTCAGTGGGACATAGAGTCTTTGGTTCAGTCTGCCCAATCTGAAAACGCTGCTCCTAGTCAATGTCCTGTTAACCTTCTTTTTGTGCCCAGGTCTGTCCGTTCTCAGGTCCTACAGTGGGGTCACTCTTCCCAACTCTCCTGCCACCCTGGAGCAAGCCTTCATCAGCAGGAGGTTCTGGTGGCCTGCCATGGGGGATGTTCACAAATTTGTCTCTGCCTGTTCTGTTTGTGCCCACAGTAAGACCTCTACACATCCTCCATTGGGCCTGTTGCAGCCCCTGCCCATACCCAAGAGACCCTGGTCCCACATTGCCTTGGACTTTGTTACTGGCCTTCCTCCATCAGACGGTAACACCACTATACTCACTGTTGTTGATCGCTTTTCTAAGTCTGTGCACCTCATTCCTCTACCCAAACTCCCCTCTGCCAAGGAGACTGCTGACTTGATGGTGGATCGTGTATTCAAGTATCATGGTTTAACCATGGATGTGGTTTCTGATAGAGGTCCACAGTTCACGTCACACTTCTGGAGAGCCTTCTGTACACTCATTGGTGCCTCTGTCAGTTTATCCTCAGGATTCCACCCACAAAGCAATGGCCAGACGGAGAGGGCTAATCAACACCTGGAGACGACCTTGCCCCTTCTGCCTCCACAGGCCTGTCTCCCTTCGAGTGTTATCTAGGATATCAGCCCCCCCGTTTCCTGCTCTGAAGGAGGAGGTCGATGTACCATCTGCCCGGGCCTTTGTTCGTCTTTGTCCTCAGACCTGGAAGTGGACCCGGACAGCGCTGCAATGTGCTTTGGCCAGGATGAAGCACCAGGCAGATCGACATCGTTCCAAGGTGCCTCCCTATCAGGGTCAGCGCGTCTGGCTCTCTACCCAGGATCTGCCCCTCAAGGTGGACTCCGAGAAATTGGCTCCCCGTTTCATTGGTCCATACCCCATTGTGAAAGTTGTGAGTCCTGCTGCTGTGCGGCTTAAGCTCCCCCCAACCCTCCACCGCATCCACCCCACCTTCCACGTTTCCAGGATTAAACCTGTCCTCAGTAGCCAGCTCTGCCCAGTTCCCAAGCCCCCTCCCCCTCCACGGCTCATTGATGGCTCAGAAGCCTTTACAGTTAACCTGCTTCTGGATGTCCATTGCCGGGGCCGTGGTCTCCAGTTCTTGGTGGACTGGGAGGGTTATGGAGAGGTGTTGGGTTCCTGATCAGGACATTCTGGATCGTGGACTTGTCAGGGACTTTCTGAAAGAACACCCACTCCCCCCAGTTAAGATGCCAGTAAGAGGGGGGGTACTGTTAGTACTCCTGCTAGTTAGCTTTGTGTTCTAATATTATGTGCTTTTGTTTGTCCCCTTTGGCTTTCCACAGACTCATTATTGTGCTCACCTGTGTCTCATTGCCTGCCTCACTTGTCTGTCTATATAAGCCCTGCATTTCCCCACAAGCATTGCCAGATCATACCAGAGTTTTCTCCTATGCTGGTCCAGTGTTTGTATATCTCTGCCTAGTAGTTTTTGATCTTGCCTGTTCCTTGACCATTCTTGCTAGCTTTTTGTGATTTTTGGGTACCTCTGCCTCATACTCTGTTTGACTTCTTGGATATCTCTGACCGTTGCCTGTTTTTTGACCGTGAGTTTGCCTGCCATTTTGGATTGGCTGCCTATCTATTTAAATATTGTGCTCTCCACCACTTCTGTCTCTGTGTGGATCCTTTAAGGAAATACCCTAAGCAATCACAAAAGCAGTTTAAAAATCAGCAAAATAAGTGGATATTTCTATTGTTTTACAACAACTTGGACATGGACCCCTTTCTTTAACAAGTATTTTAGCATGGATAGATTGTGTTTATGGATATTTGAAGTTGGTCATGTCGAAGATTATGCTTTGAAGGCTGTATTTTTGACAATATCGCATTTTCATCCGGGTACGCCATTTTCAACTTACTTTGGCTCTTACTGAAAACACGACCTCATGACTTAATTCGTATTATGATGGAGCGGGCCACATATGAGTGTGTAGTCAGGGACAATGTAAAACAGGTGCTCATAATCCTAGACATGCGAAGTGATGATGGAACTGTAGTCCGGAAGTCCTTATTGAAACCTGCATAGCAGCTGCTCTGAACTGGATACTGAGAGATAATAACCGTCCCCAAGTGGCTAGTAAAATGTGGAGCTGAATTAGAAACTAAGTTTGGCATTTTTCCTTTGAATTAAAAGACAGTCAATAATATAATCCAGGCTGCAATCTCTGAACACATCCACTCTGAAAATTAAATTCAAATCAATTCAGTTTTATTTGTATGGCGCATTTTACAACTGATATTGTCGCAAAGCAACTTTACATAGTATATACAAATTTAATAAAGAATTTAAACAATTCTCTATAAAGCCTACATCTCCCTAATGAGCAAAGCCATGGCCACAGTGGCAAGGAAGAACTCCCACACAATGAAGAAACCTTGAGAGGAACCAGACTCAAAAGGGAAACATCCTTATTTGGGGGAAATCATAAAAATACAAACCATGTAGCAGAAACTTCACTATAGTTTAACATGAAGTCAGTTAAAGAGTTTATATCACCAGCAGTGAAAAGTCATCCTCACAGTTTGAGTGTATATTAAAGGTCCATATGGCTCATTATCAGCAGGAGATTCAAGACTTTTTATTGCCATTATGTTCACACATAATGAAATTTTGTATGAGACTCAGCTTTAAGAAAGTAAAAGGAAGGCAATAAACTGCAATTAACACCATCAAGAGCAGAATATAAACACAAGCAATTATATACACAACTTTTAAATAGAAATATAAAACAGAAATATAAACTCTAAACACCTGTGAATAAAAACTGAACACTGGGATATACAGTATGTACACTGAAAGCACTATGAGATGAAATAGATAAATAGCAGCAGCAGAATAGATAAAAACTAGAATGTAAATGTAAACAAAGTAAAGTGCAGCAGTGCAAGACAGTCATAGAGTTTGTGGATTTGATGTCCTTTTACAGAGAGCTAATGTCTTTGTGAAAGTCGGGGGGTGTGTGTGTGTGTGTGTGTGTGTGTGTGTGTGTGAGCAAGTGGCTGTAGAGGAAGGTTGCATGTGTGTGACTGCGAGGGAGTGGGGGTGGAGGGGTGACGGCTTTCACAGCTCTCTGCTGTCTTTGAGTCTGGTTGTGCTGTTTTAATGTTTCTGTACCGCTTTCCTGAAGCAAGCAGTACAAACAGTCCATTTCCTGGGTGGGTGGGATCTGCCGCAATGCTTGTGGCCTTCTTCTAACGAGCATGAGATCAGAAAACCATGTGTTGGTTTTTTGTTTTTGTTTTTTTTCTGTCTTTGAGAGACAAG
>JBCNYH010039715.1:0-12009 GCA_039654325.1 Tandanus tandanus | reverse complement strand
ACACACACACACACACACACACACACACACACACACACACACACACACACACACACACACACACACCCCCCCCCACCTAGGGGGAGTTTGGAACAGCTAATTAGCCTTATGTGCATGTCTTTAGACTTTCGAGACTACAAGTTTTCAGGGCAGCAGCCAGTCTTTAGTCTGAGCTCCTTTGCTTTTTATGCTGACCGAACTATCCCTGCTTTGCAGAGATACATACAGTCGAATATTGCATCGAAATATTGTTAGATTAAACCAAAATTATAATATAAATTTTGTGAGTAAATTTTGCTTTCTCCAACTTACAGTGCAGAGTTCCGTCGTTATCACCTTTTTGAACAGTAGCTGTGAGAGTTCAGTGGGTCCAGTGCCATGTGCCTTCTTCACCTCTCTCTTCTTACAGTGTTGCAAGAGGATGTGGCCGTACATATGACTGGTGCTGTTGCAAATAAGTTTCAAGTTTCAAGTGTCAAGTTTATTTGTCATATACAGGTAACAATGAAGCATCACTACCTGCAATGAAATTCTTGGACTCAGAGCCCCCTCAAAATTGCACTTAAGAAACAAATATTGCACATAAATTTAGCATCGAGATAAAATACAAGTAAAAATAAAACTATATAAGTGAAAGGAGTAAAAAAAATTAATAAATAAATAAATAAAATAAAATTACAATTTTATATATATTATATATACACATAAAATATATATATATAAATTATTAAAATTACCTGCTAATATCATGATTAAGATGTTTTTGATTACCTGTCAGAGAGAAATTAAAACTTAAGAAATTAAAATTCACCATAAAGTATAATGTTCTGTAAGTAAAATAGGTTTATATGCTTAAATTGCATTATATCTTTTATTAAGGTATCTGAATAATGACTGGCCCTATAATACATGTTAGAATGGCTATTAATTAACTGGCTGTTGTAATAAGTACTATCTACAACTAAATAAATTATGTTGTAAGTAATGGGACACTATATTGGCAAATCCTGTTGCATGATGCCCTAAACACACCTAAAATAGAGGGTTCTTTATGGTATGGTAATATTTAGTGCAAATTGCTTAAAAAAGTACTTCATCATCTCAATTAGCTCAGTAGCAGGAACATAAAACGATGGTAAATCATTGGCTAAATTAAAGTCTGGTGAGGCCTTACTCTTAGCACAACATGCAGTTACCTTAAATTTAAACAAGTTTAGGGACAACGTCTTACCTAATTCAAGAAATGTCTTTTATGTGAAATGCAAAGAAAGAAATACACAATTCATGATAAAATGCCTTTTTATTGAGAGTCTTCAGTGGGCTACATCATATTGACCAAGTATTCATTTTCATTTCAGGGTTTTTATTTATATATATATATATATATATATATATATATATTGCTTGCATTTTGCATGCCGCCCAATCTCCAGCTGTTTTGTTTTTGTGCCACTTACTTTTCCCGCCTTTTATTGCTCCCATCCCAACTTTTTTGAGGTGTCTTGCTGCCATCAAATCCAAATTGAGCTAATATTCTTAATGAAATAGTAAAATGTCTCACTTTGATTATTTGACATGTTTTCTATGCTCTACTTGTGAATAAAATATGGGTTTGAGATTTGCAAATCACTGAATTCTCTTTTTCTTTACATTTTACCCAGCGTCCCAACCTTCTTTGAATTAGGGTTGTATGCATAACATTTCAATTAGGAACAAATACAGGCTGTATTGGTACAGGCCTACTTGCACACAGTGAGGAAAAGGTATATAACTTTTCAACATGGCCAAAATCAAAGGGTGATTTTAAAAATATTTAAGTACTACTAAATTTTATTTTAACATTTACAGCATTTGAGAGACGCTCTTATCCAGAGCGACTTAAAATTATCATTTTTATACAACAGAGCAATCGAGGGTTAAGGGCCTTGCTCAAGGGCCCAACAGTGATGATAGTGGGGACTGTCCTATTTTTACCACTTGCCCTAATTTAAGCTTGTATAGGCCTGATTAAGTTAAATTAGTAACTCATTTAGCTATTTATTTACATGCCTAGTTACAGCGCTATAAATAAATCAAGTTTCAAAATTAAAACCTCACCAATTTGTCTAAATTTATAGTAGAGCTTCATGGAGCTCCATGCTTGTCGTTAAGCCATGAGCTCGATTTTGTTGTATATATATATTGTATGCACCGCCACTTTTATTTTGCAGGAAATGTTTATGTTTAGTCAATGTTTTTCTTCTTGAGGAGAAATAAGTTTTTGAATACTATTGGTAAGACAGTAAGTTATATTATGGCTGTTTCTTTACTAAAAATAAATGCAAATATTTTCGAAACACCCAATAATACAAAGATTACTGCAAATCATAACCTGCTGTGGTCTTTATGGCTTTACAGTGTATGGCAAGGGTTAGCACCTAGGAGTGGAGGTACCATCATCATAGTATATTGACCCATATTTAAAACCAGGGCCCATATTCACAAATCATTGTATCTAACTACTAAGATACACAATCTAAATCCCACAAAAAGTTTTCAACTAAAGGTTTCTACCAGATCTTACTCATAAAATGGCTAAAACAGTTTCTTCCTTAAAAAATGGATCTAAGAGTAAAACTCAACTATGTGCTATGGCTGATATTAGTTCTCATGCACAAGTTTTCTTGCAGGGCAGCGGTGGCCCAGTGGTAGGGTGCTCGATTACTGAACCCCAAGGTCGGGGGTTCAAGCCCCACTATCAATGGGTTTTCACTGCTGTCCCCCCAGCTAACTGGGTCTACGGTGAGAGGCATGTAAAAAAAACATTGCTGGTTTTCGTCAAGAGTAGGCTGTATTGCCGTCAGTGTGTTTCTGCCCTGAGATGGCCTGGCGAGCTGTCCAAAAAATGTGCTGTACCCCTCACCCAGAGTTGGCTGAGATGGGCGCCAGCCTCCCCACGACCCTAATTAGGATTAAGCGGTTCAGAAAATGAATGAATTAATTACATTTTCTTGCAATATCAACAGCAAATGGTTCATAAGAGACATAGCTGTCAGTGAAAAGACATGTGCGAGAACAACTTTTTGGATAACAACCGTTTTCCTGTTTACAAAAAGTTATAAAGTTATGATTATTAAATTAAGTTGTATGAATAAATTCGATTGAAATAAGTATTTGATTCCCTACCAACCAGCAAAAATTCTGGCTTGAATGGACCAGTTATGCACCCATGAGGCAGACATATTAGTTCTACCACTTTAGGAAAATACTCCTTATCTCAACCCATTATGTTTGTTTGTTTGTTTGTTTATTTATTTATTTATTTATTTAAACCCATTATGTTTATAAAAGACACCTGTACATAGAGTCTCTTTCATCCCAACCTATACAACACAATAGGCAAGGCCAAAGAGCTGACAAAGGACATCAGAGACAAGATTGTAGACCTGCACAAGGCTGGAATGGACTACAAGACCATCAGCAAGAAACAAAATGAAAAGGAGACCACTGTTGGTGTGATTATTTAAAAATGCAGGAAACCATCAATCACCCTCAGTTTAGAGCTCCATGCAAAATCTCTCCTCGTGGGGTAAAGATGATCATGAAAAAGATGAGGGATCAGCCAAAAACTACACAGGAGGAGCTTGTTAACGATCTCAAGGCAATTGGTATGACAGTGTACCCTAAAATCTTGGATGAGAACCTCCTTCCCCGAGCAATGGATGGGTATTCCATTGTAACAGTGACCTAAAACATACAACTAGGATAGCATAAAAGTGGCTCAAGAAGGACAATAAGATCACAGAGGTGCCTAGCCAGGCTCCATTCCTTAATCCTATAGAAAATCTGTGGAGGAAGTTGAAGCTTTGACTTGCCAAGTGGCAGCCCTGAAACCTTAAGGATTGGGAGAGGATAGAAAAGGAGTGGTCCAAAATCCTTCCTGAGATATGTGCAAACCTGGTGACCAACTACAAAATGTCTCACCTTTATGCTTGCCAACCAAGGTTTCTCCACCAAGTAGTAATTTGCTTGGGGATAAAAAACTTATTTCACTTGATTGATTTTTGTTGCTATTCTGACTCTAAAAATTATTGACCGCTCATTTCTTTGTAAGTGGGAAAAATTACAAAATTTGTAGGGGATCAAAGAATTATTCATCCATTACTCAGCCTGTCCTCTTCGCTGCCATGTTAAAAGGTTGAAGGTCTCCTCAACTCAGGAACTCAGGTATCAAAATCATCTCTGTGGAAAATATGATTTGAGGGGGTAAGGAAAGAGCTTACTGTGATAAAATCTGTCTGTGATATAGTATCGGAGAGCATGAAAGTTAAACTTATCTCTCATGCAGTTTTGCATTTTATCCAAATAAAATTTGTCATGTTTTAATCTGTACAAGCTTTTAAAATAGAAATGAGCATTTACTTAGGAGGTGTGAGCTATTTAGCAAAACAAACAAACAAAAAGGACTTTTTTTTGATATGCAAATTAACATTTAAAAAAAACAACATCCACCACTACAATACCAGAGAATTAGCAGAAATAACATCAATAACAAAAAATTAAACACAGTAGATTTTACATATAGAGTACATATAGAGTTTTCATTAATGCATACATAAACTAGAGGGGCACTTATAGAGTACAAGGGACCACCACCAGGCACAAATGGATTATTATAATTTGGCATAGATATAATGAATTGTCTCCCCCTAGTGGGCGTTGGATGAACATTATGCCCCATGTTAATTAAAGAAAGGGATTTCATGATTTTGTTTTCCCAACATGGATCACCTCCAAAATTTAACAGGTTCTTTCCAGAACTGGAAGGGCCAACAGTTGATAAAGGTGAGATGTGTTCACAGTGATGTTAATAAATATCTGACATAAGAACTCCAAGCCTGAAACGATAGTAGGGGGGGAAATGATACGGTAATTTGCAATAGGAGATAAAGTATTCATTTTACTGTCCACCTCAAGCTCTATATTACTAGAAGTGGCCAGGGCCCTTTGAGATCACTGGGCAAGTGGGAGAAGTTCACTATGAAGTTTGGCAAACCGAGGTTCCTGTGTCTGCAGTGACACTGATTCCAAATAAGGCAGAACTGGGACCAGAGGTTAGTAAAGCATGCAGCCAAATCCACTTCTCATCATCCTAGTCAGCACAGGGTTGCTCAGTTACAGGAAGAGTTTGTGGAAGTTGCAGTGACCTCATTAAGACTCCTTCAGGTATGGTTTCATGCAGGTGCCCATATCTTAACACAAAAATTGTGGTTTGGGATGAACTCAAAACCATCATCAAAATAGGGATAATCAAGGATTCACATGGCTATTTTACCTATTCATTCATTCATTTACTGAACCGCTTAATCCTAATTATGGTCGTGGGGAGGCTGGCACCCATCTCAGCCGACTCTGGGCGAGGGCAGAGTACACACTGGGACGCCAGGCCATCGCAGGGCAGAAAGACGCTGACGGCTACGCAGCCTACTCTTGACGAAACTCACGAATGGTTCTTTTACATGTCTCTCACCATAGACAGTGAGAGACATGGCCGGCATTTGATAACCCAGTTAGCTGCACTGGGGGGACAGCAGTGACATCCCGTTGGTAGTGGGGCTTGAACCTCCGACCTTGGGATCAGTAATCCAGCACCCTACCACCAGGCCATATTTTACCTATCAGATATTTTACTGTTTTGGGTCGAGCTGCTCTGGGTGTATCCCACCTTTGCCAGGAGTTTACTGGGATGGGCACCAGCTTTCCCGTGACCCTAATAAAGGCTTAGAGATGAAAAATGCCAATGCACCTTAGTTGTGGATATTAGTTGTGAGATTTTCTTTATGACTTCTCCATATTACAAATCTGCTTTGGATGTAAATAAATGGAAAGCACAGTGGGTGTGTGAAGTTTCCATGTTCTCCCCATAATGCAGAAAAGCATAGAATGCACAGGATATTTTGTGTTAAAGTATACTTTTTAAAAAAATAATAATAATAACTTATGTTTCACATGAGAAAGCTGTAAATTATGGAAATAGAACAAAAACAATTAATAATTTATGTCAAATATTAATTGTTTTAAAAACCAAGCAATTTACAACTAACCTAACGTACAAGTATAATCAGTTTCTGTAACTCTAAGATGATAAAGCAGAAACAGACAAAGGTTTTGAGTACTCCTTCTGAGCACAACGGAGTATGTTATCCAAAAGTTGGCGAAGGTTAATTTGTTCCTTTGTTGCTGGGTCTCTGCAGTGAGTATCCTGCAAAGGAAAGAGTCACATTTAATACAAGCTAAGTTATACATTTAATCTTGTCGAAGGAAATTAAGTGCAAGGAGTTCCAGATTAGGAGGTGCATGTAACTGATGCTAACTTTTTAAAAGTATTATTGTTCTTTAACTTCTTTAACAGCCCTGCGATGGCCTGGCGAGCTGTCCAGGGTGTACTCTGCCCTCGCCCAGAGTCGGCTGAGATGGGCGCCAGCCTCCCTGCGACCCTAAATAGGATTAAGCGGTTCAGAAAATGAATGAATGAATGAACTTCTTTAACAGCAGTGGTGACTCAGTGGTTACGGCTCTGTGGTCACTGTGCCAAAAGCTTGGAGGTTCAAGCCCCAGTTTCACCAATCTGCCACTGTCGGGTCCTTGAGCAAGGCCCTTAACCCTCGTCGGCTCAGTTGTGTAAATTCGATTAAAAAAAACCACGTAACTTTCTCTGGATATGGGCGTCTGCCAAATGGCTTTGAAGATCTTGAATTGTATGGTGCTGCATACATTCATTTTGATCAAATTGTTTCAGTGTGGGGGTTGATAAACTATTTACATCATTGAAGGGATCTTTTAGGGCCCCTGTACACCAAGCCTACATTTTTGGAGGAAATATTTGCACAAAATATTTATTGAATATTCTGCCCAGGATGCAGTGAGTTTAGTAAAGTAAGTCAAAGCTCTGAAAACCATAGACTTTCACAAATGACAAATACATGTATGTATATAAACAAACAAACAAACAAATAAATAAATAAAGTTTACCTTTCTGCATGCATCTCAATCCTATATCTTAAGGTTCTAGCATTATATACTCTTCTTCCTACTAAAATTATTTTAGTCCTGGAAAGACTCCCTGCCTTAAAAATATGACAACATCACTGTGACAGTTCAGTGTAGTTCTGTACTTTTGGCAGAATTTCCTAATTTTTTAAATTAGGACATTTAAACATTTGTAAACTTTGCCTGCTGTCATAGGACAAGGAAAAAACAGTGATGTCAAAGTAGTTTTTTCCCTTTTTGCTAGAATTAAGTCATATCTAAATTTAAAGGGTTTCCCTTCATCACCACACAAGCTTCAAAAACCCCATAGGCAACCAACTTTTATAGTAATAAAGGACATAACAGTGGTTGATGGCTGTTCCCTCACCCTGGTGTAGGCCACAAGTTTTCTGTGCAGCAGCCAGTCTGTTGCCTTTAGTCCAAGCTTCTCTGCTTTATACGCAGACAGAACCATCCCAGCTTTGCAGAAATTCACATGCTGGAATATTGCATCAAAATATTGTTATATTTTCTGTATATAATAATACAAAATTAGAAATTATATATATATTCTTCACTTCAACTTACAGTGCAGTTTTCAGTTGTTATCACTTTTTTGAACAAAAATCTAAAAAATGCCAGATGAAATGTTAATAGATTTCAGTGACTTCATTCTCTATTCTAAAAATTCTTTAACAATATTTTAGTAACTGAGTGAAAATGCGTATTATTCTCTTACCTCTGTTGTTAGGCTGTCATTTATTTCCTTTAGATTTTGAATAATTTCAGCTAAAAGGATATGCTGAAGTTTAAGTTTGTCTAATGCAGGTGCAGGAAGTGCTGTAGAAAACACCACAGTGGTGAAGAGCAAAAGTAGGATCTTCATGGTGCTGCTTACTTGAGTCGAGATGTCTGAGTTCAGTAGGTACACTGCTTTGTGTTTTCTTCACCTCTCACCTCTTATAGTGTGTGGACAGAGGATGTGATTGCAAGACTTAGCACGGGTGTCTGGGAACACTTCCTGATATCTTGATTAAGATTTTATTGATTAACTGTCAGAAAGAAATTGCAGCTAACCTCACACCAAGTTCATTGCTCTGATAGATGAATATCTGACTTTTTTGTCACTGACATGTCTTTGTTTTGACCTAATTCTCCAAAGCTTTGTTCATTCATTTATTTATTCATTCATTTTATTTATTTCCAAACTGAAATTTTTGTCTTTTGAAAAAAAGAAGTATGGGATATCTCAAAAGTAAAAAATTATATAAATTAGATTGTATTTAAAGTTTTTTTCAACAATTCCGAAAGACAAAAAATCCCCTGCCTTCCTTTACAGTTATAACCTTGTTATGAAAAAACAAAATAAAAGTGATAATCCCCTCTTTACCCAATATCTCAGTTCATACCACCAGTAGGAAAATAAGTGTCTGATTCTTTCAGTTAGTTTTGTACTGTTTTTTTTGTTTTGTTTTTTTTGACTACTTAAACATTTTTATAATTTTCTCTGAACTCATCAAGATAATGTTAAAAACAAAAAGGCTGAACTATAATATTGGCAGTAAAATGCTTGATATTTCTTTCTTCTTTCTTTCTTTCTTTCTTTCTTTCTTTCTTTCTTTTTTAGAATTATGCTATTCTGATATCTGTTGGGGATTCCCACACTAGCACACACATACTGGAAGCATACACATTTTTATTTCTTAAATATTCACAAAGAGAACATGATATTCTCAGTTTGTGTTGATTTATAAGATGACTTTTTAATTACTAAGGTAAGAAATGTCACTGAAACCTATTTTTATGCTTGGATTTATGTCTTACTATAGTTATCCATTCATCTTTAATACCTTCATCATATTCAGGGTTGTGGTGAATCTTCATGATTTTGAGAATCTGTGTTCTGTCAAATAAGAGAAACACATTTTACTTGCTAGAAATTTGCGTGGAACTACACTCGAAAAGCTCTGATGCCACTGTCAACCAAAAAGAGGTTTTAGCTTCTTTGACAGTTGCCTCAATCATCATGCAGCAGCCCAGCTTCCTGACCCGTACACTCGTCACAGAGCCCCAGAGAAGCTGAGCATCTGTGGGAATGACATTTTTTAAGCATTTGTCCAGAAAACATCAAGCTTTGCTGAGCTAAAAACAGTGCATATCCTGAGTGTTCCAGTAGGACTCCCTTGAAGCTGTGCTTCTAGGGGATTTAATAGATCGCACTGCCTCGGGAATGTATAAGAAAAAAACCCACATCAGACAACCTGTGAGAAATTGTCACTGTTTCTGAATGATCTAACCATGCAGTTGTTAAGCATGAACATGTTGTCACATTCTCTTTTGCAGCTGCCACTGGAACCCTCGATGGGATGCCCGTATATTCTTATGCATATTAATGCCAATTTTACATTGGTATATTTTTCTAGGTTCATACTACCATATTTCTGGGATCGTAAAAAAAAAACAGAGATCCCATAAGAAGCCCTCATGTGCTCAGGGAGAAATGATGAACCTCATGAAGACAGTATCATGAGCTCAAGACACTAAAGTTGTGAGGCAGCAACACTGTGCCACAATACTGCCCGATAAGTCAATGTCCTTATAAGAGCAGTGTGCAAACTGTGGAGTTTTTATTTATTCATTCATTTTGTAAGCCGCTTAATGCTAATTCGGGTCATGGGGTACTCATGTCAGCCGACTCTGGGCGAAGGCCTAAACAGCTAGGCAGGCCTTTGCAGGGCCAACACACATACAACCATTCACACTTACACCTTGGGGTAATTTGGAACAGCCAATTAGCCTACTGTGCATGTTTTTGGACTGTGGGAAAAAATTGGAGTACCTGGAGGAAACCCATGCAAGCACGGGAGAACATGTAAACTCCACACAGAAACGTCTGAGACCGGGAATTGATCCCCGGACCTTCTTGCTGTGAGGCGGACGTGCTAACCCTTATTTATTTATTTATTTATTCATTTTTATTTGTTTTTTGTATCCATGTTGCATTCTGCTCCAGTGAAGTGAAATTAATATTCACACATGCCTGATACATTGTAGGGTGGCATCATAATAAAGCATGTGGAACAACCCAGATCTATCATGACCACAATAAAGTTCTTACTGAACATAAATAAATAAATAATACATAGTAGCATCAATATGTTCAAATAACAACAATAAAATAATAAATTACTGAAGAAGTAAGGCTTTTTCAAGGATTCAAGATGGGTTTCAATAGAAATTATACTAAGTTACATTAAATTGTCAGGACATTTTTTTTTACTATTACTGAACAATGGAATAAACCGAAAATCCCTTAAAACAGCATCACCTGTTTCAGTAATCATCAGCAACCAAAACGGCTTACAGAGGAGAAGCTGTGATTAACAAAAAAGATAAGCAGCCTTGACATAACTGAAAATGATGACGTCCTAATTGCAGACTTGTGGCTCTGTGTACTGTCACATCTGATACTTTAGATGCCTTAAATGACTCTGCATTTTTTTTAGCAATAGACAATAACTGAAACCACAAAATAACAGTAACAGCAAGTGACAGTAACGATAAATACTAAACTACTAAACTCAACAATAATGACAGGACTAACAACAACAAAAAAAAAGTGCAAGACATGGCTTGTCAGAGCAGCAGGGGAAAGACTATGGAGTACTGGGGTAATGAGGTAGTCAGTGTGATGCAAAATACTCTTATACATACTTTATATGCTGACAGAACTTTCCCTGCTTTGCAGAAGCTTGTATACTGGAACATTAAAGTGTTAGTGCAGAAACACTATAGTGTACATTTTTTTTGTGATTTCTTTGTTAGGTACAAACCTTTTATTTGTTAAAGGGAAAAAAACAAAAAACCCATCACCACCAACAACAACAAAAAACACCCAGCAACTTACATTGTAGTGTTTGCATCTTATAACTTATTTAAGAAGAATCTGAGAACTCAGAAGTTTATAATTGGTAGAACATTGGCATTAATATTATACTCATGTTTAAGCCTTTCAGCACTGGAAAAATCACAAGAAATATGACTTACTTACTTTTGGCAATATTTCTGCCTTCATGTTAATCACACGATCAATGATTTCTCTTCAGAGTATTCTGTGGAGGGCAGGTTTTTCAAGTACAGGTCGTCCATGAGGTGCTCTTATAACCGCCACGAAACAACAAGATCTTCATGGTGCCCCTGAATTCAGTACAGTTCAGTCGTCTGTTCTGTGGGCTCAGGTTTGTGTGTCCTTTTTTACTTCTCTCTTCTTATAATGCTGTGAGGGAGGGGACTGCAGACGTACCTCATGTGATGAAATCTGTCCTGATATCTTGATTAAGATACCACTGATAACAGGAGGGAAACTGAAGCTAAGCTCACTGTCAAAATCAATGATAACAATTTGTTTCTTGCTTGTTTATTTCTAGTGGGTTTATCATTTGTTCATTTATTCATTCATCTGTTCATCCATCCTGCTCAGGGTAACACTGTACATGGAGATCATCCTGGGAACACTGGGTGTAATCCAGGTATATACCTTCGATGGGACCTTAAAATTAATGGGCAATTAAATATAGCCAACCGTCCTAGTAGCATGTTCTTGGAAGGTGGAAAGAAACCGGAGAACCCAGTAAAAACCCAGACAGAGACAAAAAGAAAAGAACACTGTTATTTTTTAGTTTTGTTTCTTTTTCATTTCCTTTTATCATCATGCTATGCGATACCAACCGTGATTGTGAGTGTATGCTTTATGATGATTAGCTTAATCACATCGCAATCATATTTAACTTTTAACTGCAGACTAATTAGCAGATGTAATCGGATACAGGGGTTTGTTTTAGAACTGCAAAGTACCTGGTGAATCCATAATATTTTCCTCAGAATTCAGTGATTCCATATTTTTCCTCTGTTTGATCTGTAAAAACATTCATTCATTCATTCATTCATTTATCTTCTTCCGCTTCTTCCGGGGTCGGGTCGCGGGGGCAGCAGCCTAAGCAG
>JBCNYH010039626.1:0-12012 GCA_039654325.1 Tandanus tandanus | reverse complement strand
ACTGCTTAGGCTGCTGCCCCCGCGACCCGACCCCGGAAGAAGCGGAAGAAAATGAATGAATGAATGAATGAATGATTAAAGTGCATGCTAAAATAATTTTTTTTAATTAAAGATTTAGAACTTAATTTTAATTTAGTACACGTTATTGCGAATTTATTTACCATGTTGGTTAGATTATTCATTATATTATGATTATTATAGTATTTTTAATCAAGTGTGTATGTCATAAATTACTATATAATTTCTCTTCTTTCATCTTTCCTTGAAACAAGAGGTAAAGTGCATTACTTCCAGTTTTGCGACTCGTATTGACTAAAAATGCCATATGTTTTTTTTGTTTGTTTGTTTTTGTTTTTAAGAGGAGATATTTTAATAATTTGTGTTATTCTGTATACCTTAGATTATAAACTATGAGATCAGGCATAAAAGAAATCATTTCACTCAGTCTGAAATTTTGCCCCTGATGTTCACCTCCCTTTGGCTTGCCCCAATGCAAATATTTCAAAGAGTCTCTCTCTCTCTCTCTCTCTCTCTCTCTCTCTCTCTCTCTCTCTCTCTTTCTCTCTCTCTCTCTCTCTCGATGAGTGTGTGTGTAGCTGCCATACTGCAATTGTATTTCCTTTAGGGCAGAATTATATATTCACAACGCTCAGAACATGTTCTAAATTGCAAAAATAATATACACATTTTCCCAATTCAATGAATGTAAATAGCATGCACATTATTTTGTTATTTCAGTTAGTAAATTAAAACAATGCATCACATGTCATTTATCCTCCTTGCTCTGACCCAACTAGAAATAAAAATGCAGTAATTAATGCCATCGATTCATATCCATGCAGGTTTCCACTTGGAGAGTTCAATTACTTTTTTGCACATATTCAAACTTCAACTTATTCTTCTGAGTGCCATAACTTGGTTAGCTTTGAGGCTCGAGCTGAAAGCAGATGACTTTGTGTGTGATTGATGTGAATGCAGCAGGCAGGCTATTAAAAAATGTGGTGGCTTTCATATCCTCGACAACAGCAATAAAAATATTCAGAGTATTTGAGAGTTATTAGAATGTTCAATATACTGTGTAAACAACAGACTTCCGTTATGTAGCTGATGACAAATAGATATAATATAAAGGTACATTTCTGTTGCCCTTTATTATCATCAGAGATCCATGTTAATGGCTGCATTATTAAAACCATAATGGAACTGTAATTATTTAGCTATCAGATATGATTTAAATTAAATTGCTCTGTAATGATTCAGGCTTCAGGGGAAGGCATGGGGTCATTACTTGAAATAACATCTCTTCCTCTAATTATAAAGCATTTGAACAACTTCTTCAACAGGGCAAAGGGAACCACTGGTGTCTAGAAGTTGAGGGAAAGTCACTATTATTCTATAAAAGGAATTTATATTAAACACATAGTAAAGACGTTTTCCTGCTTTCTTTGACATCCTCCAGTTGGTTTGAGTTGAGCTTGTTATAGTTTCATGTTAAACTGGAGTAAAGTAATATTCCATTCTTTCACAATTTTATCAGTAAGTACTCCTCTCATTTATTAGGTGAAGCTATAAGACCTAATGAATTTGAATTCTATGTAAGACTGTTTTATGTGACTCTCCAGAAAAGACTGTAAAAAATGTAAAACAAATCAATATTTGTTTCAGCTTTTAAAATCTTATTAGCAGATTGCTATAAATACTGTCAAGCTATCCACTGAAAGTACTTGACATGTACTGTACTGTACTTTACTGTTTATATAATTGGTTGCTAAGGTGGGTGTGGCATAGCTTTTTGAAGACCAGTAAAAAAGTGAATGTTAGAAAAACTGGGAAGAATTGGGCCTAATTCATATCTTTTTATGTTTTTTTCATAAGATATGCTCTTTAGAAAATTCATAATAAAATGTCAGATTCATGACATGATCTTAAACCTTACATTTGTTCACAGCTGTGGTTTTAGAATGGTGAATCCCATTGTCTTCGTTAATTAAAAGCATGTGTCAGTTGCTCTAATTAGCATAGATAACCACCCCCTAATTCTCCATAGAGAACCCCTTGTGTGCACACAAAAATTCATGAAGATGGAAATAATGGTAAAGCTGCAAATCCATGGAAGCTCTGGAGTTGCAAAAAGTAAATTCCAAATGAGAAATTATATTTAGTAGCATGAATAGGGGAGAAATAAAAAGTGGTTTGACCTGAAATCTGCTCTAAAAACACTGTGACTCAGGTAATACGTTGTTGCAGATGTGTTCTGCAATTCTTCTTAGGATGATCTTGGCTAGGCATTTGCCTGCAACAGACAGGAGAGAGACCTTCCTGGTGACTTTGTTTAGAGATGAGTAGAAAGACTCCTTTGCCTCTTGTGGGTTGGTCATGGTGGGGTTGTAGGCACAGATTTGGGTAGGAAAGCGTGAGCCCCCCTCAATGTAATGAGCCTTTCATTTATTCCTGAGGGAAATTAATTTAGTCTACATGCTAGTTGGTTCTTGATTTTGAAGCAGACTCCTGACATTCTTTTATCCTCAAGTGTCTTCCCTGACTAGTAAAAGGTGTAACCTCCTGACTCTTCTCTTAGTTCTCCCAAGCCAGGTAGTCTGGTTTCCTGGAGAGCAGCAATGTCAATGTTGTATCTAGAGAGTTCTCTAGCTAGCAATGCTGTTCAACGCCCAGGTCGATCTGGTGAAGTGTCGATGATGCCAACTTCATGACTCTCTTCCTTCTTATTTCCTTACCGCAAGTAATGGACCACCCACCAGCCACAGCTAGCTGGTCAGGATATGGTGAGTGGGCTTTGTTTAGGCCACCTTTTCTAGGCCCTTCCCTGGATTAGGGTGAGCAGTGCATCCCTAAACAGGGCTGCTCAGACATGGAAGGTGCTGCCCCACAGGTCCGCCACTCTTCAGATCCTATGCGACCACTCTCCTTCCACCTCCTGCATGCAGACTCGTGGCTATAGCTTCCAACTGGTCAGTCCTACCGCTTCATTGCTGTCCATCGCTACAGGACTTTTTGCACCTCCTGGTGATCTGGAGTAAGCGTGCGCGAGTTGATTCAGGTGATCTTGGAGCTGCACAGGTTCCAACTGCACCCTCTCGGCTTCCTCCTCCTGATCCAATGGCATGGGGTTCCAAGACAGTTGGGGAGGATTCTGCTGCAGTGAATGGCTTTACCTAGCTTCTTTGCCAGGGATGCCCTTAATGCATTTCACAGTTCATGTTAAAGTGTTTATGACTGGCCAGATGTCCAAAATATAACTGTCAGGATTTTGCCCTTGGTGTGTCATACACCTTGCTACTGTGCCTTCTGAGCCATTGTTTCTCACAGGAGATGATATCTGCCTCGTCAGCCAGAGTAGGCTTCATGCACTTTAGGGGTGACGTCCCCAAGCCACATCAATGAACTGATGCCCCTCACTTAGTTTAGCACCACAGTCGAGTGGAGTACCTGGGGTATGTGGTCTGGTGTGCACTACCAGGGATCGTCGACCCATAAGTGAGAGTTGAGCAGTTGTTGTGGACCAGTGATCCTACCCACGCCCAACTTGTTTTGAGCAAGTGCCCATCAGGTTGTCAAAGGTACTACCACTCACTAACTACCCTATATACTCTTGAGGAACAACATACATCCTGCCTCACAAAACAGGAACTTAATCTCTAAACATTCACATCAAATACTTTGACACCCACCATAGGTTGACAGATTTGTATCACTAAGAATACAATGGAAACTGATATTTTTATTCACAGAACTGGGGGAGAGGAGATTTATGTTAGCTGGGGGTTTGCTTTGGTCAGCTGTAGAATGTCTGAGATACAAAGCCTGTGTACAAATATGGTAGTCATCCTACAGACATACGAACACAGAAATACTTTTAGATTATAATTAAAATAATTCAACTCTTATTAATTCTAACAATTTAAGCAAAGTTAGCCAAAGTCCTATATGTAAACCAAGCATTCATTGCACATGAGCCACTGTGTATCAGTGATGGGAAGTATCACAGCCTGGTTTGGAAACAGCACCAAACAGGACAGGTGAGCTCTCCAGAGAGTGGTGCGATCAGCAGAGCGTACCATCCGTATCGAGCTTCCTGACCTGGACACTATATACAGCAAGCGGGGCTGGACCAAGGCCAGGAAGATAACGAAGGACCTCAGCCATCCCAACAATGGACTCTTCTCTCTGTTGTGGTCAGGGAAATGTTTCCGTTCCTTGAAAGCAAACACTGAGCGAATGAGGAGGAGCTTCTTCCTGCAGGCCGTTCGGGCCCTCAACCAGAACACTGGTACCTGGACTTTGTAGACTCTACCCTACACATATATCCTACCTCAGCTGATTGTTGCACACACAATTTGCACACTGTACACCTTGCACTACTCTGCGCACACAACAACCACAGTCACTGGACATCTTGTGTGCATACTGCACCGACACTTTACATACAGTATTACTCATAAAATCGCCACTGCGTTTATATTTCACTTTATATACTTGTATATTTTATTTTATATTTTACATTTTTATATTTATATTCGACCTTTAACTATGTCCTTCAAATAGTTATAGTTATTGTTCTTTTTATTCTTGATATTGATAGTTTATTCTTCAAATTTTAGGACAGTCGTAACAAGCATTTCACTACATATTGCACTGTGTATGATTTTGTACGTGACAAATAAATTTGAATTTGAAGAACTCTATTTGAATTTGTAGTGCACTACTAGAGTGTTAATAAGTGTCTGCAGTGGCCAGCATGTGAAAACAGGGATACAACAAAGCAGTGCTCACAGTGTGGTTTATTCATGGGTGAAAGACTCACTTCTACAGAATTTGGCCAGATTATTCTGTCGGTTGTTCTGTTAAATGACGGTGACAAAGATTTACGTCTGTACCATTCGAAGTTTCAGCAACAGCAAATATTACCCTAATATTGAGTCACTCGTGGGGACACAGTTTACCTTTGTGGTTCATTCATGACACCAGAACACCTTTTTGTGAGGTAAATACAGCAGTGCCCTTCATTCCAGCTTTAAAGATACATCAACCTTTTTTTCTGAAGCAGAAGCTTGCAATAGCTGAATATAAAAAAAATTCAGTAAATTGACTAATGTGACCTTAAAAACAGGTCAAGGGCAACCATATACAATCCCAACTGAGGCCTTCCTGAGGGGAACCCATCTGGTATAATTTCCTTTTAAAGTTATCTACCAATATAGAAAAATTCACTAATTTGACAGCTGTGATCTTAGCACAGGGTTGAGGCACCCATATACAGTGGCGCTTGAAAGTTTGTGAAGCCTTAAGAATTTAATATATTTCTGCATAAATTCAACCTAAAACATCAAATTTCCATACAAGTCCTAAAATTTGATAAAGAGAACCCAGTTACATAAATGAGAGAAAAATATTTTACTTGGTCACTGGATAATTTTCCTCAATAAATAAATGTTACATATTTGTAAGTGGCAAAAGTATGTGAACCTTTGATTTCAGCATCTGGTGTGACCCCCTTTTGCAGCAATAACTGCAACTAAACCCATTCCTCCGTACGGAACAGTTTCAACTCTGGGATGTTGGTGGGTTTCCTCACATGAACTGGTCTCTTCAAGTCCTTCCACAACATCTCAATTGGATTAAGGCCAGTACTTTAACTTGGCCATTCCAAAACATTAACTTTATTCTTATTTAACCATTATTTGGTAGAATGACTTGTGTGCTTAGAATCATGGTCTTGTTGCATGACCCACTTTCTCTTGAGACTCAGTTCATGGACAGATGTTCAGATGCAGAACCATGATACTACCACCACCATGTTTCACAGACTGGATAAGGTTCTTATGCTGGAATTCAGTGTTTTCCTTTCTACAAACATAACGCTTCTCATTCAAACCAAAAAGTTCTATTTTGGTCTCATCAGTCCACAAGACTTTTTTCCAATAGCCTTCTGGTTTGTCTGTGTGATCTTTAGTAAACTGCAGACGAGCAGTAATGTTCTTCTAGGAGAGCAGTGGCTTTCTCCTTGCAACCCTGCCATGCACACCATTGTTGTTCAGTGTTCTCCTGACGATGGACTCATGAAGATTAACACTAGCCAATGTGAGAGAGGTCTTCAGTTGCTTAGAAGTTACCCTGGGGTCCTTGTGACCTTGCTGACTATTGCACACCTTGCTCTTGGAGTGATTTTAGTTGGGCGACCACTCCTGGGGAGGGTACAATGACCTTAAATTGCCTCCATTTGTATGCAATCTGTCTTACTGTGGATTGGTGAAGTCCAAACACTTTAGAGATGGTTTTGTAACCTTTTCCAGCCTGATGAGCATCAACAACCCTTTTTCTGAGGTCCTCAGAAATCTCCTTTGTTTGTGCTATGTTACACTTCCACAAACATGTGTTGACACTTTGATAGATCCATGTTCTTTAAATCAAACAGGGTGCTCACTCACACCTGATCTGTCCTCCCATTGATCGAAAACACCTGACTTTAAATTAAATTGCTAATCCTATAGGTTCACATACTTTTGCCACACAGATTTGTACAGATATGATACTCATACAGACATTTGTCACAGATATGTAATATTGGATCATTTTCCTCAATAATTAAATGACCAAGTAAAATATTTTTGTCTCATTTATTTAACTGGGTTCTCTTTACCTCTCCTACTTTTAGGACTTGTGTAAAAATCTGGTGTTATTTTATGGCAAATTTATGCAGAAATGTATAAAATTCTTTAGGGTTCACAAACTTTCAAGCAAAAATGTACAATTGCAACCAAGATCTTCACTAACAAGATCTGAGGGTGAGCCATATACCAAATTTGGTGATCCTACGTCATTTTCTTCCAAAGTTTTCACACTAACAAGCCTGATATAGAAAAAGCGACTGTGTGACCCAGAAACAAAGTCAAGGTGATCCATGTACAAATTCGCCCCTATATACCAAATTTACCCATACCAGACCCATTTCTATAGCTCCCTCTGCACTGACCTCTGGTGACAGCAGTAGCTAAAAAATCTGTATCAAACAATTAAAAATTTAATAGTTTTTTTATTAGGTCATGCAGAAACAGCACAATGATGTAACCCAATTACACTCATAGCAATGTACAAAACTGCAAGTTTCCATTGTTAGGACACTGAGATGCAGTGAGTTCATTTTTTTTGCAGCTAGTAACAAATGGAAGTATCGATAAAGTTCTACTTTGTAAATTAATTTATAATAGCACGCATGTGGTGGACAAACCTGGCCTGCCCAGTGTGTTTAGGGGTGGAGGCTGTCCTGGGGTGATGTTTGAAGTCTGCTGATGATTTGGAGAGCTCTGAGAACTCCCACTTGAGGAAGGAGAGGAGTTTGAGGTAAAAATAGTAGCTGGTGCAGAGTTGACTGGCTGAGAGGAAGAAATGACTGCTGATTTCACCACAACCTAAATTACCAATTGATAAATGGATATCATACAAACACCATGAAAGTAAAAAAAAAAAAAAAAAGCACAGAGTAAACAAATGGCAGATAAATACATCACAGATAGCTTTTGAATGACATCTGATCATTTGCATTAAGCTGTAGTATAGGTAATCAAAAACCTGTTGTGAGTAACTATAGGTAGCAACACCCTCTTGTGGTGATCCAGCACGTGATCCACCCTCTTGAATGGTCTAAAAATACAAGATTCAAATGATACATATTTATGAAACTTATACAAAGCATGCAGTTATTTGACATTTTACCGACATCTGAAATATAGTGTCATTACTTTAAAGCAGTACTTCTTACTGTGATTACTGCTTAGATTATTGATTGGTTGATTTTTATTCCAACCAAGCAGGAGCCACATCTTCCACCTGTTTAAAGCAACTGATCTTCACTTTCAATAAACTTTCTGGTGTGGCTCCTGCTTGGTTGGAATGAAAACCTGCACCCACACACTCTCTTTGCAAGGTAAAATAACCCTGTGCTATGGGAAGCCCCAAAAATGTATTTAATACAAAAATAAAACAGGAGGTGCTCAATGGCATTATGTTATAAGCACAGTGATAGTTTAATAAAAACTCAGGAGTTGTATATGAACGATGGCAACCCCTCATGGAGCAGAGATAAAGTCCATGATTTGTTACTGGAAAACCCTTCCAACAATCAACTTGACATGCATGATAGGAGATGCACAATAGTATGATGCAAATAAGATTCTGTGAAAGTTTAATCATGTTGACTGGTTGAGAAACAGTTGAGGATTACAAGCAAGTGTAATGACGAACAACAACAGATAGTGAATGCAATGTGTGGCTTCAGGCGACAATTATTATTATTTTTACAGAAGTTCAAAAGAGCTGCTTAACACTTTTGGTTCAACTCCCATGAACAGTTTAGGAGGGGTCGCAGACTCAGGTTTAACACCCCCCCCAAAAAAAGCTTAATTTTGTTCCCACTTTAAGCAGTTAAGACTGCTTTTATGACAGACTATTTTATTAGAAATTGAGAGCATTGATTTCGAAGATTGACCAATCACAGCATCAAGTTTGCATCACATGACTTCCAACATAGCAGCACATATGCAAAATCTGGAAGGCTGGTGATGAGACCAAAAAACCACAGTTGATGTGCTTTATACACATCAGACATGTCACAAAAGATAGGACTTGTGCATTTACTGATCGTCAATGGGAAATATGCCAAGACTCCAGACGTGGCTGGAATTGGACAATGGGTGCTACAATGTCTCCCGAGTCATAAGCACATAGTGTCAATTTCACCGACATTCCAACTGTAGGAATGTAACAATCCACGTGTTTCAGCTCCCTTTTTCTCTGTGTGTGCGCGCATGTGGAGAGCTTCCCCAAATTTGCTATTTTGTGTTTGGCTACTGCCACATTCTCCATGATGACATGGTGTTTCTCTTCAAATTGATACACCAGTTCATTGCTATTGCACATTGATTTACCTTTCTATAATTAATGCATTCAATGCTTTTCAATTTAACTATCACAACTTCAGACCGGAATAAAATGCATATAAAATATACATTTATTTTATCATGTTACTTGTGAAATTGTATTGAATTCTGATCATGCGAAAGTACGAACACTTTGCACTGACCTTGCTGTCTCTATCTTCATTTAATTATTTAAAATAAATAATTTTAATTAACTAATCAATTCCCATTTAATGAGGACATGCCAATGTTGACCATCTTATGTAGAATGTTCTAATCTCTTATAACCAAACTTTATAAGGCCTTTGTGTAGTCTAGTGTATCTGTCATAGTATTATAAATAACAAAAAGCACATGGTTAAAATGCCCATAATTTCCTTATTACTAGGAGCATTGAGTTCAGTGAGGTTTCAAATTTAAGTTTATTTCATGCTCTATTTGATATGATTTTTTTTTTCACTTTTATTTGTGTGTGTATTGTTCTCAATGCAAAGACAACAAAGACATTCTATTCTATTCAGTATATAGAACTTTTGTAACATTGCTACCAACTGAAGCAGTTTTTCATCCAAGAGACTAATAGAGTTTAGTAAAAAATATTGGGAAACTGGTTTATCACAATCTGTTGGTTTGTGCCAAGAAAACTGCCAGCTCTCTGACTCTAAATCTGGGATACCGATGCCTATTACCAGTGCCAGTGCTGCCAGTGTCAAGAGTAGCCCACAGAAGAAATTGATATCACAGTCACAGCTTCATGCATCAGCGCATGTACTTCCATATGGCTGCATTATTTGCAAAAAAATACAAGATAGCCTGATGCAGGCTGAAAGATTGACAGCAGCTGAGTTGATTCTGCAACCTGATATAGAAATGAAAGTAACCTGTGAACTCTAATTTCAAAAATGGCCAATAAGAGAAAAATTCAGCTTGCGACTTTCAGTATTCACACAATAAAATTTGACCTAATAATATAAAAGTGACCTAATAATAATAAATAATTATAATACTCAATCACTCATTTGCTAAAATGCTCTAGTATGTTTAGAGGAAACACTCCTACCATCGTAGGGCTAACACAAACAAAACCATTCACACACACCTAGGGTCAATTTGGAACAGCCAATTAGCCTAATGAACATGTCTTTGGACTGTGGAAGGAAACTGGAGTACCTGGAGGAAACCCACACAAGCACAGGAAGAACATGCAAACTCCATTCAGAAACCCAGCACCTTCTTGCTGTAAGGTGGACGTGCCAACCATTACACTACCGTGCCTCCAAACAATTATGTGAAAAGTCAGAGCCAGAGGATTTGATGTTTTACCTATGAAAAATGCCCCCAAAATGGTTGGGAGAGATTTGCAGTAAAATAGTAGTGGACAGAGGGTTAGAAAAGTCAGAATGCCCCATCATTGTTCTAGACAACAATACAAAAAACTCATACATGTGTAATCTAAATCTGTTTAAAGAATACAGAAGATTAATTTCCACCGAAGTTCTATTTTGTCAATACACTTTAATTGGGGCAGCCGTGGCCTAATGGTTTGAGAAGCAGCTTTTCCCGAACCAGCAGGAAAAATGTGGTGGCGGGGGGAGTGAGCTGCACCTTCCCTTCCTCCACATTCATGGCTGAAGTGCCCTTGAGCAAGGCACCTAACCCCCCAACTGCTCTCCGGGTGCTGCAATGTTAAGCAGCCCACTGCTCCGAGTGTGTGCTTCTCACTGTTTATGCTTGTGTGTGCTCACTTTGGATGGGTTGAAGGCAGAAATCAAAATTTCCCTTGTGATTTTAATACAGTATAAAATAAGTTAAATGAAAAAAACTGTGAACTTTCTAACTGACCTTTGCTTTTGTTTTACCATTTTTATATCCAGTAGAATATAAACATTTAGGCACTGCCTAAAAGCAGAGCCCCTAAAAAAATGAACTTCTCCTGATACAAGGTTTCAATGTGAATTCGTTTTAATGAAGCCATCAATGACATAATGTCATGTAACCATCACGTTATGACTGCCCCCCACTAAAGATTTGATTTTGTCCAAGAGTGTTATGATATTGAGATAAGATTTCTTTAATGGAAACCCACTATCACCACAGGGTAGCGACATGCCATTTTGCTGAATAGGCTTACTTCCGTAAGCACATTATACACGCCAGAACCGTCATACATGCCAGATTCCTCAATGTGATTGGGTGTGGAAGTAACAGTTTATTTTGCCAACTAAAAAAAAAAATTGCCATTCTATAAAAAGTCGTAACCCCTCAGCTAGGACGCCTCAAGCACACAAAAGCCGTCTCCCATACGAACAGATTTAGGTCATAGGGAGTGCCTATGCAAAGGTTCAGAAAGCTATCATGCATATGCATAGCGAGTGCCTATGCAAAATTTCAGAAATCTGGCCTGTGCATGAGCTGAGCAATGGCCGGGACAAAATTGTCATGCCGCCCTCCCGGCCACCAAGCCAATGACAATACCCCTCCAGCCATAACTGTTTAAGGAGTAAAAACCAAGATACCTACTGCATATGCCACATTTTGTTTACGTTGTTAAAAAAGGGTAGTTTGTTTTATTTTATTAAAAAGTGTATTTTTTTTATTAAATTCAATTAAATTCAATTCAGTTTTATTTGTATAGCGCTTTTTACAATTGACAATCGCAAAGCAGCTTTACATACTCTATACATATACTATGTACATATACTATTTACATAGTAAAACTAATTTAAGGAGGAATTTAAACATTTTTCTACAACCCTCTACACATCCCTAATGAGCAAGACCGTGGCAACAGTAGCAAGGAAAAACTCCCTCAGTTGACACAAGGAAGAAACCTTGAGGAACCAGGCTCAAAAGGGAAACCCATCCTCATTTGGGTTTTGAATGTTGGATGCTTGGTACAGAATTTTCGTTAAGAATGGTTCTCTTCAGGAATGGGGTTGAAATACACCAAGATTAAGTATTTCTTTATACACTCACTACCAACCAAGCCTTTATTTCAGTGCAATACAAACCATATAAGAAAAATTTCATTACAGTCCAACATGTAGTCCGGTTGGTTATACCACAACTGTAAGTCCTA
>JBCNYH010039616.1:0-12013 GCA_039654325.1 Tandanus tandanus | reverse complement strand
CAAATATCACAGAACACACAGCTGTGATAAATGTTGGAACTGAAAGGTTTGATTTATTTAGTCACCATCAACTATTAACAACAAAAACATGACTAAATATTTTATGTAAGACTCGACCTTTAAAGTTTACTCATGTACAAAAAAAAACAATTGTATGCTACATCTTACTCTTAAGGTTATGTAAAGTTATGTTTAAGGAAATTCACTGATGTAAACATTAATTTATTGGCTTCAGAGCGTATAGTTAATCTGCAATTCTATATACAGAATACAGTCAAGTTTATTAATTCCTTATTTATTTATTTCAGTTAAAAACTTATTCAAAACAGAGTGATTCATGAAAATAAATTGTAATCATGTTAATTACTTTAGATAATAATGAAGATACAGCAAAAGTCATGGTGATTTACAAAAAGACGAACAGTCAGCATGAGTCACTAGTAACGAACACGCTGCAGTGGCTGAGTTGCATTACTGGAAACTTTGGCACATACTGTTCTTAGAAGGTTATCTTTAACCATTTAAGCCCCTGTCACGAAGGACCTACGATTCTTATTGTTGTGGGACTGTTGTAGGTCTGGGTGAGGTGGATAGTTGCGTTCACATATAAAGTATCTGTTGTGCATCTGTCATGAGGAAAATAGGTCAGCTCTGTAAGTCAAATCGTACAATGTTCATGTGAAAGTGATACAATTGTTGCAAGATAAAAAAGAAAAAAAGGATGATATTTCTGTGATTCTCAATTAGCATACAGTATGAATACCATACAACCTAACACAGTCGTAAAAAATGTTGTACGATACATATGGGTATATAATGAAGTCCCATGGATGTATAGCAGTAATAGGAATATTGTAAGCAAACTGTATGATTCTGATTCAAATGACCCAAAAAATTTGTATGTCTACTGTAACACAGCTGTAAAGATGTCGTAGGAAAAGGATGATATGAAAACGCTTTTAAACGTGTTCAAAATCCCATGTCAAGGGTTTATTATTCCAATTTCCTGTTGCACAACATGCGAGATCCGTACAACACGCCCCCCAACTGTCCGAACAATTCATGCAATTTCCTGTTGTACACCTGTTGTGTGACATATGCGACAGTGGCTTAAGTAGTCATTTTGTCATTTTCGGCTCTCTGTAAAATCCTAAATGCGTTATTATATGTAAATTAAACTTGAGCCATTTAATATACACACTTAAGTATAGAAAAAAATTATGTTTCAGGATTGATGTGCAAGCGCTGTTAAACATAGCATGAATCTAGAAAATGTGTCCAGAAATTTAAATGAATTTAGGATGGTAATTATTCACTTCTCTCAGATTATCCTGCCATCAGCACCATCTTACCCTTCACACACACGACTTCAATTCACTCCATCAGTCCATCAACGTCTGCAGAGACACATTCAACAACAGGTAGGAATGATTTGATTGACCTCCTCCTCCTAACTCATAACTCCCATTTATGCTTAACATTTAAGGCTGATTAAGATACGGACAGGGTCTTTATCAATATTTGGCCTTCATCCCAACTGTATTTGTGCATGTTTCAGAAAGCTTGCTGATACAGATGGAACTGTAGCCATATCTCCAGAGAGTCACAAGGAAAATATTTGTAGTAATGGAAGTTTGAGATGTTATGCATAAAAAGTTATAAACATACTCTGAACTGCCCTCCAGTGGATGTCCTGCTTCACGTAAATGCTAACAAAAAAAGTATGTAGAAGAACTGTAGGTGGACGTCGTCAGTTCATTTTTTTTTTCCCCCGTACATAAAGGGAGCATAAATGAACCTTTAGATTTTATTAGGTAATTCCTTGCATTTCCCCTTTTTTTAAATACTCCACTAAACAATGCTAATGACCCAATAAGCGCTCCTACACCTCAGGGTGAGGGAGTGATCACACTAGAGGTGTGATAGAAAAGAGACTGACGCAGATTGATTTTTTTGTGAATTTTGAAATTTGCGTCAAGATGTTTTGCAACTCAACATGCAAGCGAATATTTCACGGCTTAAATACATAAATCGCGTGAAAGAGCGCAGAAAAAAAAATTCCGACTGATATGGGAATAATTTGCGATTGGTTTGCAGATGTTTGGAAAAAAAATCCTGTCATAAATTAGTCGCGCTTTTGTTCGCTTTTTGTTCTCAAACCATTCGCTTTTAATGTGCTAATAAAATGCGTATAAAATACGAATGATGACAAAATAGACAAAATATGGCAGATGCCAGGAAGTCTCAAACTTTACTCAAACTTTCCGTGTGGAAAAAAAAGCTTGTCGCTTTTCTTTGCAAACGAAAATTGAAAAATTTGCGAACAAAACCACAACTTTACGACCTTCTCACGACATGTGCGTACTGTTTGAGAAGAGTTTGAGACTACTCCACATCAGAGCCTCGTTTTGCGACATTTTGGAAATTTCAGACGTTTGCCTGTTTTTGTGATGAGTTCATGAACCAGACGACCAAAATTTAACACCGCGAATGTTGTGAGAAAAATTTGTGAACATTTCGACAATGAAAAGAGACAGCTGTGGATTGTCACTCGTGTCAGGTGCTTTTCTATCGCACCTCTATCGCACCTCTTTTTTCAGTGTGATCACCCACTAAGTAAGAAATCATCTATTACTGAGAACACAAATCAAACCAACACAAAAGTAACTGTACCAGTGGTGAAGCAGTGGTTGTGTAAAGGTTTTAACAGCGTTTCAACAGCGACAGGAAGTTTCTTCAGCCATTGCAACCACTCTGTCTTCATCTTGAACACTTTGTTTGTGTCTGTTTTTAAAAAAAAATTTTGGGGTGGGGGGGTTCTTTTATTTTTTATTTATTTTCTTATTCTTTTCTTTTGCATGGGTTTCCTCCGGGTACTCTGGTAACCTCCAACAGTCCAAAGACATGCACAATAGGCAAATTGTACCTAGGTGTGAGTGTGAAGAGTTGTTGTTGGCCCTGCGATGGTCTGGCGAGCTGTTCAGGGGGATCCCCCTTCGCACAGTGTCACTCCAGCCTCCCTGTGACCCTAACAAGATTAAGCAGTTTGGCAAATGAGTGAGTTAGTGACACTATAATGTTGACACTGTACATACATGCTGAGGATCTCTGGCTTGGTGCTCGTTAGTCTGTTGGAAGAAGCTGAAGCCACGTCAGCAATGCCAAACCGCCTGTGAAACTTAATGTTGCAGCCACAATGGTGCTTTCCTCTATTAGCATGCTTTCACATACTGAGTGGGGCATTTATTCCGATTCAGTCGGCACCTGGTTTGTCTCTGCAGGTGTGTTTGCTACATCTACAGCAGGGGAGTAAAACTCATTCTCACCGAGGGCCACATCGCTAAATTTAAAGGTGATCGAGGGCCGAATAATCACTGAAAATCTATTCTACAAGGGCTTAGCAGTGACAAGCTAGCATGCAATCATTCTTAAATCATGAATGACTAGCTGGTAACTTGAAATAGGCTGCCGCCACCTAGTGGAAGGATGATTAATTAGGTTTCATGGTAACGGTTGATGCAAAGAATGTACGATAATCATATTCTTTGAAAGCTCTTGCGGGCCACATCAAATGAGGCGGCGGGCCGGATTTGGCCCGCGGGCCTTTAGTTTGACACCTATGATCTACAGGCACAAAACCAGAATTAAATAATGTTAGCAATTTTTTTTTTTTTTAATAAGGTAATGCTAAGTAAGAAGGTCCTCGGTTCAACTAATGGGCTCCTGTGCTTTTTTGAGTTTCCTCTTGGTACTCTGGTTTACTCCCACAGTCCAAAGACATGCACATTAGCCTTTTGGTTGTTCCAAATTGCCCCTAGGTGTGAGTGTGAATGTTTGGGTGTGTTTGCCCTGGGATGGACTGGCAAGCTATTCAAGGTGTACCCTGCCTTCGTCCAGAGTCGGCTGAGATAGGCTCCAGCCTTCCCGTGACCCTATTAGGATTAAGCAGTTGGGCAAATAAATAAATAAATAAATAAATAATAAAATTATTTAAATTTTTATGTCCAACTATTTTTGTGCAAAAAGTTATTTGGAAATTTCTACCAGAGGCGGGGCTTTGGACAAGAAAGGCTTGTTGGAGATGATCCGGATCAAATTCTGGGTCCAGAAATTTTTTTCATAGATTTTTTAATATTGTGAGATGAGATGTTTTTTGACATTTTGGTACATATGGGGGATTTCTGGGCTTGGCTAAGGTTTGCGCTCTTAGAGTGTTCTTGTTCCTATGTGTATTTGTTAAAGGCTTCTTTACCTTATCAATGAAATTTTAACCAATAAATAAAAGGGACAGAGAAGGCCATCTTCACCATTTTCTTCTCTTAGCCAAAGTTTTTTTTTTGTTCCGTTTGCTGTGAGTTTCAAATTCACATTCAGTTCCTACATAGACAAATATTCCAGTTTCAACCACATTAGGATTCCGAACACCATCAACATTCTGACCACCAACCACATCCTTTACATTTTCAATTTCACTTTACTTATTCCCACACAGCAGGGATTCCAACCGAATCAGTGCCGTGATTGACTCTTCTGACATCAGAGAATCTGCTGCTGTATTACAACATGGTTAACATGTGACCTACACCTTTTAACTTTGTTTCGCTTCCAGAATTTTCAACTACCACCCTCATCATCGCAGTGTCTCTGGTTCTGGCGCTGCTTCTCGTTGCCCTTTCATTCGCTGTCGCTGTACAGAGGAAGAAGAAAAGAGGTACCGCAAACACACAACTCAACAAGTCTTCAAATTTCATTTCACTCAAGTGGTCAACAGAAGCTGTTGAAAATATTGCTGACAGGGTCAAAAGTTGAAGTGGCGACAGGCACATGAAGTAATAGCATGAGAAATTTCAAAATTACTGGTGTAATATACAAGAGCGCTTTGTTGCAGTAAGGCATCACGCATAACACGTGAGCTTTTAGGATGAATGCAGGTTGCATCATTATCTGAATAGTGCAGATGATAATAAGTGGATATCACTGAATTCCACCAACGTTCCGTCTCGGTGACTAAGATAGTAAATCAATCAGATCACGTCGTTTCAATTCAGAAACAGAATTTGCAGACGTGACTGTTGCACTTCCACTTGAGCTGTTTCTTCCTGCTTAACTGTCAGCCTCACAGGTGAGCTGGAGCCAATCCCTGCAGACTTCAGGTAAGAGAAGGAGTACACGGTGGTCTGGTCTCCAGGTGCGGTGCAGGTGTATTTTAAAAATATTAAAATATAAAGATTTAGGCACTGCGTAATCAGTCAGACGGGCCAGTGAGAAGCCCTGGATGACCAGTGAGGTACGTGCAAGGCTGAAAGCACGGAATGACACTTTCAAGTCCGGTGACATGGTGGCACTGAAAACAGCTAGAGCCAACCTGAACCGGGCTGTAAGATCCGCTCATGGTCAAAAAATGCAGGACTTTTTCAACGACCCCACAAACACCAGACGAATGTGGCAAGGCATCAAAACTATTACTGATTACAAGGCCCCACCCCCAATCAAACCCAGGCCTTCTTGCTGTGAGGTGGACGTGCTAACCACTGTGCCACCGTGCCGCCCAATAAGGGTTATAATTTTGAAATTGCTAAATTTACAAATGCTCAGATCAGAAGTATGATCCCGGGGTACATGGCTGTTTTGCTAGCACAATGAGTAAAACTGTGCTTATTATTATTATTCATTCATTCATTCATTCATTCATTCATTCATTTTCTAAGCCGCTTAATCCTAATTAAGGTCGCAGGTAGGCTGGCACAATTTGGAACTGCCAGTTAGCCTACTGTGCATGTTTTTGGACTGTGGGAGGAAACCGGGGTACCTGGAGGAAACCCACGCAAGCATGTGGAGAACATTTAAACCCCTACAGAAACGCCCCGAGCCCGGGAATCGAACCCGGAACCTTTTTGCTGTGAGGCGAACGTGCTAACCACTATGCCAATATTATTATTATTATGAATTAAAAAAAAAATAAAAATAAAACTTCAGTTATTTTAATTAAATATAACATGTTTTTAGCATTTAATTAGCGTTTAATTGTTATTTTTTTAATAATGCGATTTTGTTTTCTAAACATGTGCTATTGTACATTCTTTACCTTTTTATTTGGACTTTTTGGTCACTGTATGTGTGTTATTGGCTTTACACTACTGATTAATAAATTATTGAAAATGAAGCGTTACCAAACTCTATGTTTATTTTTGTGTTTTGTATTCATTTGTTAATTCTTGAGTCTTTAACGAGAACAACAGTGACAGAGCAATCCATCCGTTAGTTTTTAAGTTAACGTGGTTTATATTTGCTTATGATTGTTTATGTCTACATGTGGAGCGGGTCCCGTCTCATGGAGGCCGCCATCTTGCTCTGCCATGTTTCTACAGTAGCCCAGAACCATACATGCTTCGAAGGGGAGGGGTCAGGAATGAAATGTAATTTGGTTGCAATATGGAGCTTCACCACTAGATGCTGACAGATTCCTTTAAATCTTGCACACACGAACCTTAATTAATTAATCATTCATTCATTTTCTAAGCTGTTTAATCCTAATTAGGCTCACAGGGAGGCTGGCGCCCTTCTCAGCCGACTCTGGGCGAAGGCGGGGTACACCCTGAACAGCTCGCCAGGCCATCACAGGGCCAACACACATACAACCATTCACACTCACTCTCACACCTAGGAGCGATTTGGAACAGACAATTAGACTACTGTGCATGTCTTTGGACTGTGGGTGGAAACCAGAGTACCCGGAGGAAACCCACGCAAGCACAGGGAGAACATGAAAACTCCACACAGAAACACCCCGAGCCTGAGAGTCGAACCCAAACCTTCTTGCTGTGAGGTGGAAGTGTTAATCCTACCCTTTATATATATATTTAAATAATTGGTTGCATTATATTTTTCATTCATTCATTTTCTATGCCGCTTAATCCAAATTAGGGTCACGGGGAGGCTGGTGCCCATCTCAGCCGAGTCTCGGCAAGGGTGAGGTACACCCTGAACTGCTCGCCAGGCCATCGCAGGTTTGTTTATTTATTTATTTGTTTATTTATTTATTTGTATTGTTTAAATGGATTTGTTCTTCTTTTTTCAGCTTCATCTCCAATCAAATCTCAAAAAAGCTTCTCGAATAATCACACGGTGAGTTGTGTTTTTCTAAATCAGGTCTTTATTGGAGTGGATGTTCACCAGATGTAAACTGAACCCTACAATTAAAATGTACGATTGTACATGAGGATATATAGGAATTTTAAACTTTTGGTTTGCTTTGATTAAGACTTGATTTAAGTCTTTAATCTTCACAACATTTAATACTTTATAAAATAGCACCACGATCACACGTTACACTTAAAAAACAAACACACATATATGTCCTTTCTTGCTTTCAGGCTCCACCTTCTGTCCATGACTGTAAGATTAAAGAGAGCAGATGCCTTTCCAACACACTTTATTCCACTGCACAATTACCCACAAACCCCAGTACCTTTCCTGATGCAATTTACTCCAACACCAGATTACCCACAGTTCCCTCCGATGATCCACAAACTGTTTATTCTGCAGTAAAACAACAGTCACATTTTCCTGATCAGCATTTCTACTCCACAGCTCAGTTACCCACAATTCCCTCTGATTCGTCAGTCAGTGTGGCTCCGAAATCAGATGAGATTCCAACGTATGCGGAAGTGAATTTTAACAACAGGCCTAATCGTGCAGTGCAAGAAGCGATCCACAGACATGAGAATAACTCATGTGACTATGCTGCTGTTATTATTACCGAATGCTAATCATTTTATACAGCATTGCGTTCATAGTTTCACCAGTTTCAGTTTATTTAAAAAAACCCCCAACATACTGTTATTTGTTTCTTATGCCTTTTTGTTCTTGCTTATTAAAATTTATATTGTTTATAATATTAAAATGCGTGTCATCTTCCTTTGTAGTCTATTTGTTGATTACCAGATAAATCAAATATTATAAATCTGAATATTTCAAGAAGTGAAATAATTAGTAACTGTATAATCCTCTCCCATAAGAGATGAACTTTAGACTGCTGGTGCCTTTAGTACCTAAACTAGTGAACTAGTAGGAGGATGTGTTTTCGATAGAGACGTTAACCCGCTCCTCTCATTTCATCTGGATTAGGACATCTGATGTAACTATCGAGTGGCATGGTAGCGCAGTGGTTAGCACGTCCGCCTCACAGCAAGAAGGTCCTGGGTTCAATTCCCGGTCTCAGGTGTTTCTGTGTGGAGTTTGCATGTTCTCCCCATGCTTGCGTAGGTTTCCTCCGGGTACTCTGGTTTCCTCCCACAGTCCAAAGACATGCACAGAAGGCAAATTGGCTGTTCGAAATCGCCCCCAGGTGTGAGATTGAGTGTGAATGGTTGTATGTGTGTCGGCCCCGCGATGGCCTGGCGAGTTGATTGCAGGGGCGTGCACATTCACATCAACATTAGCAAGAGCCTGCTGTAGGTCACGTGTTGACATTTTAGGGTTTCTGGAGACTTCTTTTAGCTTTTAAAATCCTTTTAAATCCTTTACCAGACTCATAAGCTGCTACAGTCTTCTTTCTGAAGGCCTTAGACAGCTCCTTCGATTTCACCATGGTGTTCACGTTCACTTCATCCGTCAGGAGCACAACAAACTAAACGTCTGAGGTTTAAAAAGGGCGTGCCTCCTTCAGAATGCTGAGTGACGATGTTCTAATCATGTGCACCTGATGTCATACACCTGTGTGTGAGATTTAAGCCATTTTAAGTGGGAATAAATGTGGGGGTGTCCTAATTTACAGGGATGAGAACAGGCTTAGAAGAAAATAGGAAAATGGGCAGCGGTCAAGGGTGCTGTTTTTTTTTTTTTTTTTTTGTATCTCAAATAATACAAAAATATATTTTACAATAAAATAAAATCCACATAATTACTCAAAATAACTTAAAATATTTTAAGAAAATTACATCTAATGAAATAAAATGTCTGAGACAAAATTTATAATAATTTGAAGTCCAAACTCCAGTATTTTAGTTATTTTCCTGGACTGAAATTAACATATACATTAATATGCAAATACATTTACAATGCATCTCCATATACAACTTTTTTAAAGCATAGGCTGCTTTAATACACGATATAATCTCATTTTAATACTTTTAATATTTTAATAGTAATTTAAAAATAAATAAACGTCTCCATACCTGCATTAACAGACAAATATAGAAATCCATCAGCTGTGTGTGTGTATGTGTGTGTGTGTGTGTGTGTGTGTGTGTGGCCTGCAGCATACATCCCTGATAAAACACATCAAAAAGGCAGACCGACGGAGTCCCTCACCTAGCAAACGGGTCTACATGCTAACATTAGCACTTGATATTGGGGCGAAATTCAACAATAACTTGAAGTCAGAAACTTACAAAACTTATGCAGGATAGAACAAACATTTAACTGAAAAACTATGAATATGATCTTTGTTACAGGAGAATCCCCATATAAAGTTGCTCGTGGTTGGACAATACGTTCGACCTCGTTTCTGAACAACCAATCGTCGCTTTTCTTTTTGCTTCGACGTGACAATGTACCAGGTGCTGCTCACTTCTGTTGATAGTCTGACCTTTGCTCACTGTGCCATGGTGAGATGACCAGACTGGTATATCATATCACGATGCCTGACACGCGCAATACACTAGAAACAGCTGTGTTTAGCTCGACTGGGTGATATCAACAACCACACAGATAAATAAAACGAGGGTAGCACTGCGCGTGTTTGGATACCAGTGATGACGCCGCTCCTGTCGATGCCTCAACCCCCCCCCCCGAAAATTTTTACACCGGATTTGCATCGATCTCAAAAATGACCCATTTGACTTCCAAAAAGGCGGACATCCGCTGATTGGCAGAAAATTATCATCCCTGTAATTTATTCCTCACCAGAAATGACAATTTTTTAAAATTACATTTTACAGAAAACTTTTAAAAGTCTTTTCTTCAGTTTTAAATGTTTGGTTATATTACTTGAATCTCCCAGTATTGTAAAAATTTATATTAAATATCCATACATCCAAATATGTAAAAACTAAAAAAAACACACTTTCATAGGGTGTCCTAATTTTATCACATTATGGTTCTCTTTTATAAAACCCTCAGTTGAAGTGCAGTTAGTATAAACTATAATTATCTAACCCACCTGTGTATATTTTAGTAACATTAACTTTCACTTCAGGGCTATAATATAAAATATCAGCAGTCAGAAGTGGAGACAGTTGATTGACAGTTACAGAAATCTTTCGTTTATCTTCTGAAGTCAGAGCTGGAAGAGGTGTCAGGTTCAGAACTGGGTAAAATCGATGGGAAGTTCACGGTGCTGTACTCAAAGGCTTCAGGCAGTTCTGCAGGAGGGTGACAAAGTTCTGGATCTTCAGGTTCTTTACTCTCATCTAAATCCTCTGCAGCCTGTTCAAATGATTTAAAGCGAGTTAAGAATGGAATTGAAGTGGAATGAGTTAGAAGATAATACAAATTTAATTACAGGTGAAAGGAATGTGGCTTTTCATGACGGCGAGCATTTTATATAAAAATATTGTTAACCTCAGTAGGTGAATTGGTGGATTCCTCAACACTTGAGGGACCAGTGGGTTCCTTAATGCTCGAGGGATCAGTTGGTTCCTTAAAGCTCGAGGGATCAGTTGGTTCCTTAAAGCTCGAGGAATCAGTGGATTTCTGAACATTGTTCCCAATGCCGTGTTGATCTGGATAAATTTTGTAGTCTTTAATCTCCTCATAGTCCTCCACAGTATGCCCTGGCTAAAAAACACAGAAGGGATGAGGAAACAAATAATACAGATTATATTATTTTATTATATGGCAACAACATTACGCATGATCTGATTGGTTGACGTGGAGGCAAAAAATTGTGTACAGAGAATGGTGTATCTGACTGGGGTGTGTCTGACTGGCAAGTTAGATGTTAGGTGCAACTGTGTGCTTTGATCTTCCAAAAGAAAGTTGAGTTTCCAAGGAAGCATATCATTTTTTCTTGAGGAGAAAAGGTATATAGGGAAAATCCTAATGGACGAAAGTGTTTATGACGTTTTTTGAAGTATTTGCTGCTCGCTGGAAAGCTTTTGTTTGTCACGAGAAGGGAAACAAGGAGAGTTCGATGAAGCAGATGATGTCTTGTTCTAAATCAAGCTAGTACCAGCACCTGAAGTGAATTAAAATCAGCTTCCATTTTAAAATGTCACATAATGAACTACTTATTAATCATGTTTGCTCGGTCTGTAGAGAGAAATCCCAGCCCCTGGTCTTCCCATCTTTACTAAAGACTTCAGGCTGAGATTTTTCAGTACAGACCTCACGCTGACGTTAATAAGTACACTGACAGTCATTAAAAACTGTGAGACCATAATTTCCGACAGACTTTTTACTTTGGTACCCAAAACTGGATTTTTGTAATATGGATCATTTGTTTAGCATGTTGGCTTTAAATAACAGCTAACAAAAGTGTCAAGAATAAATGATGCACATCAAAAACAACAAAACAAAATGGAACCTGCCAAAATGAAAGTCACAACAGTCAGTATCGGGTATGGCCTCCGTTTGCATTGATACAGGCAGTGATTTGTGTTGATACAGGCGGTGATACAGGTGGTGATTTGCATTTATACAGGCGGTGATTTGCGGTAAAACAGGCGGTGATTTGGGGTGATACAGGCGGTGATTTGCAGTCATACAGGCGGTGATTTGCATTTATACAGCAAGTGATTTGTGGTGATACAGCAAGTGATTTGTGGTGATACAGGAAGTGATTTGCAGTCATACAGGCAGTGATTTGCATTGATACAGGTGGTGACTTGTGTTGATACAGGCGGTGATACAGGTGGTGATTTGCAGTGATACAGGAAGTGATTTGCGGTGATACAGGCGGTGATTTGTAGTGATACAGGAATTGATTTGTGGTCATACAGGCGGTGATTTGCATTGATACAGGTGGTGATTTGCGGTGATACAGGCGGTGATTTGCATTGATACAGGTGGT
>JBCNYH010039591.1:0-26103 GCA_039654325.1 Tandanus tandanus | reverse complement strand
CAGCACATTCAACTATGTAAAGAACAAAGTATTTAATAAGAATATTTAATTCATTCAGATCTAGGATGTGTTATTTTAGTGTTATTTTAATGTGTTATTTTTTTTGCGCAGTGTATTTGTAGGACAGAGACAGCACTCATTAAGGTGGAAAATGACCTACTGGTGGCTTCTGACCATGGCTGTGTCTCTCTGCTTGTGTTACTTGACCTTAGTGCAGCCTTTGACAATATTGATCACACAATTCTCCTTGTTAGATTAGAAAATGTTGTGGAGTTAAGGGAAAGGCCCTCTCCTGGTGTAGATCTTATGTAACTGACCATTATCAGTCTGTAGATGTAAATGGTGATTTCTCTGTACATTCAAATGTTAAGTTTGGTGTTCCACAAGGTTCTGTTCAAGGCATGCTGCTTTTTTTTTCTATATATGGTCCCTTTAGGTAATATTTTTCATGGACATGGTATTAGCTTTCATTGTTATGCTGCTGCTGCTGATGATGATACACATGCTCACCCAGATCCATTGACAGTGGAGTGGCTGATTGACTAATGTCACAGGGTGCCCTCATGTCTTCCTTCTGGTTCTCTTTTTAGTTATGCTGCCATAGTCAGTCATGCCGGCATACCTGCTTGCACTCAACACTAATAAACTCTTATTTTACCAATACACTGTTATGAACATACCTAACAACCTCTCTGTCTCTCTGTCTCTGTCTCTCTCTTTCTCTCTCTCCCTGTGTTTTTGCTGAGGTACACATGCTTCTTCTGGGATGCCGGTGATGCTGATCCTCATGATCCTTTTGCTTTCTGAGTCTGGCGGTCCATCCTGTTGTGCTGCTGCTGGCTGGAGTTCTAGATCGACCTAGATGTGCACTTGGAAACTGTGAAGATGACTTTTCACTGCTGGTGATATAAACTGTTTTGCTGAAATTGTTTAGAACTTACAGATGTGGTATAAGCAAATGGACTTCATGTTAAACAATTTTCTCCTACATCGTTTGTATTTTTATCTGGTTTCAAACAAATGAGGATGGGTTTCTCTTTTGAGTCTGTGTCAAGGTTGTTTGAAGAACACGGCCCAAATATCATGAATGGTGTTATCAAACCAAACATTATCAATCATTCATATAAATTCAAATTTGGTTTACAAAGGATACAAGACATGAATGGTGCTCATACATTAAGGTTGTTTGGGGTTGGCAAGCGAATTCCATCTTTGAAAACTGTTCGGCCCAAGAAGATTTCAAAAAGTGCACGTTGCTATTAACTTCCGTTTGCTCCATATTGGACTCAAAATATTCATGGAATATTTAGACAATTTTTTGCAAAAATAACGACACAACTCCATTAAGAATTTGGACACCTGGCAATATGTTTTTGCTGATGTCTTGTGTCAAGTAAGAATGAACAAAAATTATAATTGCCAAAGTATAACAATTAGTATCCTCAAATGTATTCTCAAATGATTATAAAGTGTTATTAAAAGGGTAATCAAACACACTGGTAAACATCATTGCATTCACAATATACAATTAGTGTAGTAAATAAAACTATTAAAAATCTTTATTTTGTTATTTTTGTCAGTTAAACAGAGGTTCACATTAATTACTAAATTAAATAATCAGGTTGACTTTTATGAAAATCAGGTTATTATGAATTGAAAACCTCTAATAGCACAGATCAGTGACGCTCCTTTTTTGCTAAAAATACATCATGCCAGGGCATGTGGGTTAGTTTGCATGACCAAGGTGGACAAACAGCATGGGTCAGTGCACGGTTTGGAGGCTCGATGAGATTTTTCTGCATAATATTTATATAATGGAGATTTCAATAGGTGTTTCATGAAGTACATCAAAATGAGCTATCATGATATTGCTTTTACAGTCGAGCAATGATATTGCTGTTACAGTCTTTGCAAAAGTGATAGTCGATATGCAGATCGAAATTACATGCAAGGCATGTATTGGTTAACCTTCCGAAGCCAAAGACTGACAGAGAGAAATGTGAGACATGGGTGAGAGCAGGCAGTCGCAAAGGCTTCACTGTAGACAAAGTAAAAAAGTGGACTTATATTTGCACTAAACACTTGGATGGAGGATCACCCCAGTACATCCTGATCAAGTGCCAGATAACTACACAGCCTCCCAGGTACACAAATAATAGTTCCTGCTCTGCCAGCGGCTGTAAATGTAATTAAGAACAAAAAAATTCTCACCACGATTAAGCTTTTACTTCATGTTTAATGATTTTATCATTAGAAATTAGTAACTCCACCAAAATGTATAAGCCAGTCCCCATAAATGTAAGAGTCAAATCAACTGTTTACTAAAACAGGAATGCTAACTGAAAAAAATATCATTCACCATATACTTCACATCTTCTCATCAGCCCTCCAACAGTCCTTTCAGAATTTTCAGGTTTGTGAGAGTCTGCAACATTTGTTTACTCTTGCCAGCAAAATGTCTGCTTCCAACCAGAATTAAAGCATTTAAATAAACAATGTGGTTCATTCCAATGAAGTCTTCAATGAAGAACAAAGCCTCTCGATGTCCTAACCGACTTACCACAGAAATTACATATAAACATTTTTTTAGACTGTAGATATAAGTAGCACCAATTTTGTATCCACAAATAATGCCATATGCTAACTCAAGTCTCATAAACTGGTAACAAAGACAATGCTACATTAACTTACCCCTGAATAACTAGTTCTTGCAAGTGCATCTCGAAACTGTAAAAAAAGATACATTTTAAAATAAATTAGATTTAATGTTAGTTGAGATAACAATAATCTAACTAGCTTGATATTGCAAGCTAACAGTGACGTTAAATAAACCAAACACACCCTCAATAAAGTCTTTACCAGACTAAAACAATTTCTGTTGATTAACTTACCTCAAGAAGAAATGTTACGGCCCCAGGAGTCAGGATGTCGCACCTTCCAAACAAAAACGTCATGTCCAACAGGCAGAAAAAGCACCGACACTGAAAATACGGCCAACCGTTACCTTTTGAACGACAACCTGAAGCTTAATGATTTGACACTGTGTGAGAGTTATGCATATGCATATCTCTTAATCAGTATCATCTCTTATGGTGTCGAAAAAAAATCAAATTGTAAAAATGGTCCGGCTGGAAGCGGAATTATTTTGAAGTAAATGCAAATGAAATTGGACTATTGTATCTATTATTGTATCGTAACTAAAATCCAAATTACTTGACAAACATGAACAATATTTTTAACATATCTTATTTTCTGCATATTTTGATAATGAAAATTTAACAGTTTTCTGGGTTTAGGGTATTGACTATGGTAATATAGTATTTTGGATTTTAAGGTCTGTAACTGTTGCCATTTGACAGATTTTTACCATAAATTTTACATATGATAGACAGTGAAAATTACTATGGTGAACTACGGTGATATACTATTTTGGATTTGGACATATGCCTGTTTTTACAGTAATTAAGTGTTTATATACTGTGATATATATAGTAATAGTGATATACTATTTAGGATTTTACAGTCTATTTCTGTACCCATTTTACATATTTTCACTGTATTTTTTATAAACATTTTTAACAATGTGATCACTTTGGTGGTGTCTTTAAATTTAAAGCTGATAACCAGAGCTTCTTCATTTTTGGAGGCAGGTGGAAGTCTTGTATCCATCTTCAGCTCTAAATTGCATTTTATAGTAAAATACCTGCTCAAACATTTTGTTTATGTAACACAGTGATTAAAAGTAGTAATATTAAATATTAAGATTTCAGAAGGTTCATTATTGCACAATGAGATTTAGATATTCTCTTAAAACAAGAAAATATCAATTAAAAAATAAGGTCAAGAAATAAGCTTATCTAATTTAGATATCAGATCTATTTAGTTGAGGAAATAATATAAATTCTGGGTAGTTGAGTCCATTGCACATTATGGTTTGCCTTAATAATGTGTTTGAATTCATGATTGCATTTTTGTTTAAAGGATTTCAATGGAAAAGTGAAGTATGTAATGTAAGAAGCAATATTTTGACGTTAGAATGGAAATGTATATTATTTCATAATTTTTTTGTATGCAATGAACTTTGACTGAGGTCAAACATTGCGACTACATGTGGGGGAGTGAGCGAGAGAGAAGTGAGTCACCTTGAAAATGTTCTGTGCTCGTCTACTATAAATAATTTGTGACAAACGTTTTATTCGAATGTTAATGACTGTCTATGTTCACAATTACACTCAGACTCAATCTACATTCGAACTGGATAGCGGCGAATGTCGAAACTGTGAGTTTTGAGGGATTATCATGAGTGAACTTGACGATGCTTGTGAAGTTAGCTATTCCCGTGTTAGCCAGCTAAGCTGCCAATGAGAGACTGCTACTTGCTACTGCTGCTCTCGGGTGAACTGTGTGAATTCTATGAACTGCCCTGAGGTTTCAGACATCCCCCCTGTTGCCGTGTGAGAGATTGCCTACTTTTCCTGATTCTTTTTAGTGTTAAGATACTGATATAATGACATGGTCCATGGTATTAAATTATTTATTGTGTAAATAGTATTTCATATTGCTGAAAAGGTAAGAACACACTATTAGGAGTGGAAAATATTAGTTTATTTAAAATATTAATTTAAGTAAGTACATAGACTCTTTATAAATAGAAAAAAACAGCAAGACTCTAAAACAATTAAAAATTCTATAATTCACTATAATATTCCTGGCATTAGTTAAAAGAACCCAGGAGTGCCCTTTAGTACCAGGAAATAGGCCTAGGGGGTGCTACAGTCAGGTATGGCAAACATTAAACTGTACAAACAATATTAGTTAGCTGTGAGTCCACTAATATTAATTATGAAATGTAAAATAGAAGTGTTGATACATTCTGTGATGAGTAAAAACAGACAAATGACTTTACAGACCTATTCCATCAGAATGCTGTAAGGAGGACTATATCAATATCGCTATAACTATATCGCTTCTGTTGCAATGACAGAATGGTGGCGTACAGCATTTACTCCCTATGCAGCATACGTATACAGTAATGAACAAATATAACAGTCATATAAAGGAGTGAGCACAGATTTTCCACAGAAACTTACTCTAGTCACCTTGAGAGGATTTACAACTGCTTTATATGAACAGGCGTTAATTAGTGATGCCGTTAAATATTCGGCACTGAGGCACCCAAGACAAGAGATTCATGAAGGGGTGAGACCGAGCTCTGACATTTACTTGCTGTCTTGATTGTTCTGAATGTTAATTATTAGACTGAGGACCCGTGTGTGTGCGTGGCTGATTTGGAGTTGCATACTCTCTGGTTATAGAAATACCCCATGTAGTGAACATGATCATGAGCTGAGAGGTTCTGTGTCCTGAGGAATACTTATCAATCATTCTGTTATGAAAGCTGTGTTAACTCAAGCATCATATCTCATTTTAATGGTAAAAAATATTTTAATATATATTTAAAAATACAGGTTTTCTGCATACAGTTGCATTTCCAACATATTTATATTTTGTACATCCCCCATCTTCTCATTATCACCTTTTCTAATCTATCTTAAATTCACTGAATCATGTTATCACTGATATGTGATACGTTTGATGATAGCGGGTCGACTTGCCATAGAGTGATGCTCATTGACTGTAAAAATGAAATGGATGTAGCCTACCATGACATCACCCTTTGGTTTGTGCACTATTGTTGATGTGCCGTTAGGAAGCCCGGAAGTTTAAAATTCACCATTGCCATCTTTGATTTTTGGAGGCAGGAGTGACATGTTTTGACTTGATCGACATCCGGTCTATTTCCTGCCCTATGCCCTGCCACCTGCCAACTTTGAATGGAGCAAACTTTATTTTACATGGCCCATGAACAAACTTGGAGTACAGATAGCATCCTTAGTCCAAGGTAAGCCTTCTTGCTAATTGTTAAAGTAATCTTAATAGCTAAATACACATCCACAAGTCCACATTTTGTAAATATTGCATATATGAGAAGTATTATTATAATATAACTGCAGCTGAAGTTATAATGAGTGAATGAATGGGTGTAAGAATGGGTGTAAGCTAACCACTCGAGGTTAACTAGTGTGATTTTAAATTGGCTCTGTAAATTAATTATTATTTTTTTTAATCCTAAAAAAGTTTACATGAGTGTTAACAGTGATAGCAGGTTGTTAATGTTGGTAAAATACAGTTAACTGTTGGTTAGTGCAGTTTAGCAGGTGAAAATCTAAACATATAGCAGCTAAGCTAACTTTACACCACAGAACACTAACATCTACGTTACTACTTCATAACATCTATTCTCTATTAATCTACCTGTTAACTGAATTAATTAAAGTTGAACGCATGGTTCAGCTCTGTTACTGTGAGTTAATATTATTATTTGCAGGTCTGTTTCTTTTCATTGTTTATGACGAATTTCAAAACATCTATTTGAATAATTTATTTATCTCTTCCAGAGTAAATAACTTCTTTGTGTTGGGAATGGCAGGTGCATCCACACAATGCCACTGAAGTAAGTATAAGTTAGTTTTTGTTTGTTGTTTGATATAAAAGAGTACAAAAGACTTTTTTTAACTGAACCGAGTTAATAACATAGTTTTAGATAGTGTTCATCTGAGTGCTGCTTCTTTCCCTCTTTTTCTTTATAGCCTTCATTATAATGCATTTCTCACTATTTTACTGTATTTTCAATCCACTCAAGGTCAGGATCATTGGGGACAGCTTTGCCCTGTGTGGAGGCCAGAGAGTTACAGGGACCATGGGGAGAAACCTTGGTGTTGATGGTATCTCCATCCATTGGTTTGGCTCGAGTTCTACATATAAACTCTCTCACACACAAGGACTCATGATGAATGATGGTTACTGGAGTTTTTGAATCTTACTTGTGGACTGCTGCAACAGATTTTTTAATGATGATGTACAACAAACATACAGACTGCTTTATCAAGCTCTGTGTTATATATATGTATATTTTTTTTGTTTACTGTTTTGACTGTAATTTATACTTGTTATTAAAATGATGTTGCATTGGAAATTTAACTACCTGCTTTTATTATTTAAACTTAAATTGTAACAGTTAAGTTCACCTTTACCTTTATCCACAGCTATCAAATTTATTCAGTTCATCAGTAATTAATTTATTAATGAAGCTCACATATAAGTTTGTTAATGGTTTATATGGTGCATATCTCATATGGATTTTAACAATAGCAGCATGGTACAATATTGTATTTATGCAAGGAAGCATCGGTATTTGTAAATAATGATGGCTTTATACAACAATAGAAATAATAGAAATATTTATAAAGTATTTGAGAACTAAGGATGATGGTCATGCAGTCTCCCTCCAGATGAATGACATCAAATATGCTGCTCCGTGAGCTCTTCCCTCTGTTGGTGCTGGTCCATCAGATTTCAGTGGATACCTTTTCAATTACAGTACAAGCATGTTAGCAATATTACCAGCAAATAATAATGTAATAATTATTTTTGAAGATCTGAAAACAGGTGTTCTGGTCAGAGCACAGACAGGACATCTGATTTCTTAAACAACATTACAAACATAAAGTTAAAGCTCATATATTTAAAGCCTGTCTCAGTTTAAAGCACACTCAACACGATAAGGTTCAGGACAAGAGTGGGAACACAGGACATAAATGTTTCAATTAAAAAATAAAGTTTAAATAAAATAAATTATATCAAACACTACTTGCAAAGCAAGCATCACACAACACATACGGTATTACCTGTACCAAATATAAATGAAATAATCACATGTAAAAAAAACCACACAATAATCTACATTACTGATTTAATCACATTTCCCCTACAATCCCCTAGAACTATAAATCTTAACCTGAACTGTCAATGTGTCCTGATATACAGTTTTATTAAATTGATGCAGTGCATTACACAAACACAATATAAAAAAACTTGGGGACTAATACAGGTTTTCCTCTCAAATGGATCCTGATACTCTAACCGTAAACCAGTACCATTGCTTTGAAAACATATCAGCTAATGTTACTGCTAGCAAACTAGCTCTATTATTTATATTAACTAAACAAGAGAAATACACAGAAGCTTCTAGAATGCATTGTAAACATTATACTTAATTTAATAATTAATATACTGTGCTTTAAAATCGGAAACCCATAAGAAAACAAAAATTTAATTACTGAAAAAACTAACTGGTGATAATGTTAGCTCAAACACTTGCTGTCACCTACTACAGTCCAGGGATATCAGTAAAACCAGATACGCCCCCAAATATGCAAGTTCATGAGTCTAATATCTTAATAAACTTTGGACAAATTGAAGCAAAAACAGCACAAAATATTCAAAATTATTTAAATTTCACATTGACAAACTTGAGTAATTTATGTGTAACTATGAGCTCAAGCATGATTTTTGGTGTTTGTTTAGCTGCAGTTATGTAACTCATATGATTTAAAAAATATTTCATTTTTATTTTGACAGCGATAATACAAATAGGTACTGTTACATTTAAAAAACCTGTAAACAATGCAGTATATGACGAATTGTTTTTTTATACTTTGAAATAGTTACATTTTTCCCCCTATCTCTTTTTGGGTACCCGCAATCTGAACCCCATGCCATATCATGCTGAATACATGGGTCACAAGGTTTATATGGAGCAAAATGAAAAACCAGCTATGTTTGGAGTCACCCATGTTTTAACCACTGATGCCTTCAGCAAAAAGAGTGTTACTCATTCTACAATGCCTGTAAAAAACAACCTTGCCATCTATGAAGAAGTTTTCAGGTAAAAGCCTATGTATTGTTGTGGACAGTAAAGGGATATTTTGTTGTTTCTTAAAGACAATGCAGACATAAATGTAGTCTCTTTGTGGTTTTAAAGGCTGCTTTATAGTAAGAGGATGCAACTTTAGGAATTCATTAGACTGTGTTAGCTGTTGTATTGTCTGCCTCTACCTGCTTGGTCACCATATTATGAATGACTCTTTATCAGAAATATCTCATGCGTAAATATCTTATGATCACAACAGTAAAAATATCAAGGTTGGGGCATTCAGTCAAAGATATTGTGTTAATTTGATCCTGTCCATATTGCCTACCCCTACATGCAACTATTGTTTTGCACTGGTAATTGGCAGACACTTTTCTATATTTTCTTAAACTCACCTATCAATTTACATTATGCCTCTCAGATGCTGGAGGGAAAAGATAGGCTGTAAATGACCAAAAAAAACCATGTATTCTTTCCAAATAAGTTACAGACTATTCCTTTAAAGCCTTTAAAATAGTATGTACAACTATTTCAAACAAGGACGTCCAGTCAGGGGAGGCAGGTGAGGCACAGCCTGTCATCATGAGAAGAAAAAATATAAATAATAAATTAAAATAAAATAAGTATTAACATTTTTCCACTGACTTATGTTTTAATGCAATTTCGGTGTGATTCCAACAAGTTATGATCATTTTTAAGTCAAAATCGCTGAAATCCTGTATTTCCTGTTCAAATACAATGGAGAGACGAGACAAGAGGTGAAGCAGCGTGGAGCCATGCCTGTCCTCAGAAGGTGCAATCCCTCACAAAGTGTATTGAGCATGTGCTCTTGGTGCGTGTTTGTTATAATTTCTCTGTATGATTCCAATTTCCTGCTTGAAGACACTTTTACTATACGCCTTTATTGCCGTAGTGTTTGGTAATGTATTTCATGTATGTGTGCAATATTTATCGTGGTAGAGGGGTTTGCATGTCCTAACCCCCTCCTTGAATCACCACCTTATCGTGCTGGAGGGGTTGGCATGTCCTAATGGTCCTGGGAGCTATGTTGTCAGGGGCATTATGCCCCTGGTAGGGTCACCCAAGGCAATCAGGTCCTAGGTGAAGCTCCAGACTAAGTGCAGTTCAGAAGACCTTTATGAGCATCATTTCAAGGACACAGTTTCCCTTGCTCGGATGCGGGTTACCTGGGTCACCCCCTGGAGCCAGGCCTGGGGGAGGGGCTCGATGATCCCAATGGAGGCCAGGGACATAGAGTTCGAATGGGTCATGATCTGTGTCTCCATTATTGAGGCAGCCCAGACCTGTGGCCAGAAGGTCATTGGTGCCTGTCATGGGGGACTGTCAAGCTGAAGAAGGAGGCCTATCAGGTCCTTTTGGCCTGTGGGACTCCCGAGGCAGCGACAGGCCAAAGGTGCTAAAGCCCGAGCTGTTGTTAATGCAAAATCCCACATGTGGGAGGAATTTGGTGAGGGCCTGGAAAAAGACTATCGGTTGGCCTCGAAAAGGTTCTGGACCACCATCTGGAACCTCAGGAGGGGGAAGAAGTACTCCACAGACACTGTTTATAGTGTAATTGGGGAGCTGCTCACCTCGACTGGGGATGTTGTCGGGAGGTGGAAGGAATACTTTGTGGACCTCCTCAATCCCACCTACAAGCCTTCTGTGGAAGAAGAAGAGCCTGGGGGTTCAGAGGGGGGTCTGCCTATCACTGGGGCTGAGGTCGCCGAGGTAGTTAAAAAGCTCCTTGGTGGCCGGGCTCCGGGGGTGGACGGGGTCCGCCCTGATTATCTCAAAGCTGTGGCTGTTGTAGAACTGTCTTTGATGACACGTCCCTACAACATTGCGTGGTCATCGGGAGCTGTACCTCTAGATTGGCAAACCGGAGTGGTAGTTCCCCTTTTTAAAAAAGGGGACTGGAGGGTGTGTTCCAACTATCGTAGAATTACACTCCTCAGCCTACCCGGGAAAGTCTATTCAGGAGTACTGGAGAGGAGGATCCGGCCGATGGTTGAACCTCGGATTCAAGGGGAACAATGTGGTTTTTGTCCCGGAAACAGCACTCTTGACCAGCTCTACACACTCTACAGGATCCTGGAGGGGGCATGGGAGTTTGCCCAACCTGTCCACATATGCTTTGTGGACTTGGAGAAGGCTTACGACCATGTCCCTCAGGCTATCTTGTGGGTTGTGCTTCGGGAATATGGTATACCGGACCCGTTGCTAAGGGCCATTTGCTCACTTTATTGCCGGAGCTTAGTCGGCATTGGTAAAAACATGTTGAATTCGTATCCAGTGGGGGTTGGACTCCACCAAGGATACCCTTTGTCAATGGTTCTGTTCATAATTTTTATGGATAGAATTTCTAGGCACAGCCAAGGTGTTGAGGGGTTCTGGTTTGGTGGCCATAGGATCTCGTCTCTGCTTTTGCAGATGACGTTGTCCTTTTGGCTTCATCGAGCCAGGACCTCCAGCTCTCGCTGAAGTGATTCACAGCTGAGTGTGAAGCGACCGGGATGAGAATCGGCACCTCCATGTCTGAGGCCATGGTTCACAGCCAGAAAAGGCTGGAATGAGGTCCTGCCCCAAGTGGAGGAGTTCAAGTATCTCGGGGTCTTGTTCACGAGTGATGGGAAGATGGAGCAGGAGATTGACAGATGGATCGGTGCAGCCTCTGCTGTAAATCCAGAAGGCAAAGCTCTCAATTTTCCAGTCGATTTACGTTCCTACCCTCACCTATGGTCACGAGTTTTGGGTAGTATACAAGCGGCTGAAATGAGTTTCCTTCACAGGGTGGCAGAACTCTCCCTTAGAGATAGGGTGAGAAGTTCTGTCATCCGGGAGGAGCTTGGAGTAGAACCGCTGCTCCTCCGTGTTGAGAGGAGCCAGTTGAGGTGGCTCGGGCATCTGATTAGAATGCCTCCAGAATGCCTCCCTGGTGTGGTGTTTCAGGCATGTCCAACTGGGAAGAGACCTCAGGGCTGACCCAGAACACGCTGGAGGGACTACATTTCTGGTCTGGGAATGCCTTGGTGTCACCCCGGAAGAGCTGGAGAAAGTGACTGGGAAGATGGACATCTGGACCTCACTGCTTAGGCTGTTGCCCCTGCGACCCAACCCCGGAATAAGTGGAAGAAGATGAATGAATGAATGTAACACTTAAGTCTTGTTGATCTGACAAAAATACACAAGGAAAAAGCTTTCCATGAGGCAGCCAGTACCTCTGTGATCCTGACAGGCTCAAGAGTTCAAGAGTTTGATATGCGGTTTACTCTTGCTAAAGTTAAAACAACAACCAAACAATCCACAAAATACATTGTTTTTTCACTAGCTGAAAATGGGGGATTTGGTTTTGAAGCTAAGAAATTTTTCAAAACTGGACTTTCAAGAATTAATAAACAAAAATTTATTTGTTTGTGTTAAATGTGAATGAACTGTGGGGAGCAGGGGGTTTTCGTTTTGTCCTCTGAGCCTCTATAAATTTAAAATTATTTGACTGAATCGTGAATTTATTCTATTTTATTAGAAGTACATGTTTGTAAATCTCACTTTTAAAGTCAGTGCCTCCCCAACCACAAACCTCACCGCACATCACTGATTTCAAAGGCTTTAAAGGGATAGTCTGTAATTTATTAAGATTAAAATAATTATAGCAAGTGCTCTTAAGTTTAAAGAATCACACTAGAACTTTAAATTTATTTTACAGTAAAGGTGTACCAAACAACTTGGCTGGCAGTGGGTGTCCCAAAAAAATTCCACAGGAGCCTCATTCTATTGAAGCAGCAGACCTTTACAGCCAACATCTGGGATTTTCACTGACAACACATTCTACTTTTGGAGTTGATCTATTTTCAACTGAACAGGAAAAACTTACTGTTGAGAATCAGTTTGCAGAGAAATATTCAGACATGTCAGACTTGTTCTCTAGTGCAGTGAATTAGGACTTTGCCCCATACAAAGAGGCATTGCTCTGTCTCATAACACCAACTCGGTGCAATATGTGAAAAGACATTTGCTCTATTTGAACGGAGTAGACCTTTACAGTCAAATTCTACTTTTGCAGATGATCAGTTTTCAACTGAACAGGACAAACTTAAGAAGTGAAACTAGTTTGCAGAGAAATATTCAGACATTTCAGACTTATTCCCTAGAGCAGTGGACATAGCATCTCTGCAAAGCTGAAATTTGGCCCAAAAAAGGTTGTGAAATAAAATGTACATCCTGAATGTAATTATTTCCATTTCCCCCATTTGTTTCATGGTTTAATATATAAAAGTATATGTGTATGGACTTGCCAAGATGTCTACCACCCGGCGTCAAAATTGAAACACTAATTTGCAATCTAGTGTTTGTTTTTTTTTGTTTTCTTTTTTGACATCAGTGATTGAAACAGGTGGAAGGTGTGGCTACTGCTTGGTTGAAGTGAAAACCTCCACCCACACCGGCCCTTTGCGGATAAGATTGAACATCCCTGCTCTATGCTCTATTGCATAACTATGACTTAAAGCAGGGATGTCAAACTCATTTTCGCCGAGGGCCACATTGATAAATTTAAAGGTGACCGCGGGCAGAATAATCACTGAACATCTAATTTAAAAGGCTTAACAGCGACAAGCTAGCATGCAATCATTCTTGAGTCATGATTGACTAGCTGTTTACTTGAAATAGGCAGCCGCCACCTAGTGGAAGGATGATGAATTAAGTTTCATGGTAAATGTCGATGCAAAGAATGTACGATAATCATATTTGTTGAAAGCTCTTGTGGGCCACATAAAATGAGACGGCGAGCCGGATTTGGCCCGCGGGTCAGAGTTTGACACCTATGACTTAAAGGATGTAAATTAGTCACTAGAACAATTAACAGGTGGCAATGGATATTTGATAAAGACAACTGTTAATACATTGTCAGTAAAACTTTGTAGAAAAATAAAAAATAAAATTCCTTCTTCACAACTTATGCTGAAAACCAATATGACATTATCCAACCCAAACATGTAAATTAATTTACATCACTAGTACAAGAACTCTGACCCAAATTTTGAATCAATAAAACAAACTCTAATACAACATGGTAACAGTATTTGAGTATCAAAGTGCAAAATGTTACTGTACTTCAAAAAGGGATCTCAGAACAAAAAATACCTCTAACAGACCATTAACTTCAAATATGTTGTTACCTTCAGTGTTCCCTCAACATTTTGCACAGTGCACAGAGGTCAACTGCCACTGTTCCACACATGTTTTGCAGTCAATAATGCTTCGGCAACACTCTGTGAAGACTGGCTCTTCAATGAACTCTGGGGAAAAAAACGAGTCATTCTCTGTGTTACCATCTGTCCGTAAAGTGTTCTATAGTGTTTTATTCTTTTTTGCTTAACTTAAATGCTTCAGGGTCCCCACATATTTTTACCAAATAATTTTCATAATGTTTCCATAATATTTTACCCCATTTTCATTACTTTATTTAAGATAGGTAGACTTTTATAGCGATCATAGGGTGTAATAATGAGGCTCTTAGTGGAGGAGAGGAGGGTGAGGACAGGAAGAGGAGAAATGAGGAAAGGAAGAGAAAAGGAAATGGGGAGAGGAGAAACAATAGCCATATTCGGAAAAATGCCTGAACACTTCATTCCAAACCATTTTCAGGTCCCTCAGTTTTTCTAATCTTCAAAATGTTTGCAGGAATTTTATGACTGTGGGAACCCTGATGCTTTTATAAAAATCTCTGTTATTCTATGATTATACCATGGGTTGTTACACAAAGGATTGCATCAGTACATGTAATTACTGTAGTGGATGAGATACTTTGGTTTGACACTGTAAAAATGAATGTGTATTTGGAAAAATTAAATTCTGGCACACACCAAATAAAATGGATCCAAAATTACTTTAATTGTGGGACAATTAGTATCTATTGTATACTTATACAAAAAACACAACAGAACCCTTGCTTGATGGCCTGTAGCTGGGAATGAGTCAGGATGACTTTTTGAGTGGTAGCCAGATTGGTGATCTCCTCGATTGCTGCAGTGACACCTGGTAGGCTTTGTGCTGCCAGTATAACTTCTTCTACTTTCTCAGTGACATTCCAATGCCTGCAGCATCTTCATCTTTTCGGCTGTTACTAGGAAAAACACAATAGATGTGTACTGGTTTTAATTTTGTGGTTTTGGTAGTGGTGATGGGGTGGAAGCTCAAGCTTTTTGGAAGGAGGATGAGGACAAGGAAAAGATGAGAAGAGCAGGAGGAGGAGGAGAAACAAGGGCCAAAAACAGTGTATATTCAAAACTTTTCCAAAACATTCTGTTATTTCCAAACTATTTCCAGGCCTGGAAAACAGTTGTTTGTAATTTCAAAACTTTACCAGGAATTTCATGACTGTGGGAACCCTGCATAACGCATTTCAATATTTGAATAGGGGTGGTGTTATTTTGCAAAAGTAAATTTTTCATAGCAGTACTTATCTAAAAATATGTAGAGGGTCAATCTGAATAAGGAAATGTCAAGGTTTAGTCCAATGCTAACCCCCCTGTACATACCCTCTGAAGATAAGTAATTTTAAGCACATCGAAAGAATCACTATTTTGTTGTTTTGAGTGGGATTTCTGTATTTTTTCAGATATAATTATCAACCTGATCTTAATAAATATAGCCAGCAATGTCATGTTGTATCAGATGCTTCTTCTTTTGCAAGATTGGTATTGGTGGAAAGTGAAACAATGCATTTATATGCATATTTTAGCCTAAATATGCAAACATATATACTTATTTGAAGTGGCAGTTATGCACCAACACTGGTAATAGTAACTGGTCTAAGTTTGCAGGTGAATAATGGCTGGTGAATAAAGCCAAAAAGACCCTAGGTGCTGTAGATTATTTTCAGAAACCTGACTTTCCAAATGGCATGCTACTGTTGGAAACGTTTTCCTTTCCTTTTCGAATCAGAGTCCAGGAGAAGTTGGGATATCTTTCAAACAGAAGTTACTCATTATTGAGAACTCAGTGTAGGTTGCTGTAATCATCCAAGTCTGACTTAAGGCTCAGCACTGTAGAATTTATACTTTGCAAGGTTGAGGGATACATAGAGGTGGAGACAATCTAAACAAATCGTGCAGATGCAGTACAAGAATCATCCCGGTAAGAGAATCTCCCCAGCCCTGATCTCATCAGCATAACAGTGTCATTCAAAAGCATAGGTGCTAATCCAATTTCCTGACAGTGTCACCAAGACCTTTACATTATCATAGAGACAAAGGCACAGCCTGGCCTTGAGATTAGCTTTCACATTTAACTTCTGGTCAGGAAGTACATACAGATAAAAGGTTAATGTCTCAGCACCTGGGCTGCCAGACTTGATCTCCTCAAAATGTAAAACCCAATATACATAACTCTTTCAGTTTTATATACTGTTACGTTGGAACCTAGATTTAACATTTTATAAATTTGTAATCCAACACTACCTAAGATGTAATTCAGAATATAATGTATCTCCTGAGGCCCAAGCAAGCTGGTTAAGCACAACCCAAAATGACAATTTCTTCAAGGAAGCTGCCGCTTTCAACCAACGAGCTTAAGAGTTGTTTGATATTTTCTGCCAGTTATTTGAAAGCAGCTTGAACTCAGACATAGAGTGAAGATGAGTGATATGGAATGGGCTTTCCTTGCCGATCAGAAGAGCTAGTGAAAGATGTTCTGTGAAGACTTCGTTGACTGAAGATGTGAGAAAACTATGGTGTGCAGGAAAAGAGATCTAGAAACACCAATACAGTGTTGGCTACATCAACTATGAACTCTCAAGAAAAACAGCTAGGCAGTGCTTCTGCGTTACAAGTAAAGGCAAAATCTACTGATCTATTTGATTGAAGAGAGCCAGGATCATTTCATGCAATGGTAGTGTTGTCAAGAAAGGAGGGATTCCAGAAATTATGGTAGACTGGGACAAAAAGCAGAAGGAGCTAAAGAAACAAAGGTTGCAGGGCAAGGAGATTGCAAATATTGCAGTTGGTCATCGCAGAAACAAAGATCTGGATGCAATGAAAAGTTTGGGAGGCCCATTCACATCGACTGCTGCCATAGATGAGTACATAACCAGTGATTTTGATGAAGACACCAAGCTCAGACATCTTACCTTGAGGTCTGCTATGTTTGTGACACATCTCTTTCACTGCCAAAAAAAAAAAAGTGATCTCTTCCGCCTCATGAAGGATCATCAGAAGCTGTCAATCAAAACTACTGCTGTAAATCTCAAACTGTATTTGAGCAATATCACTTCCTGTGCACAGGTTACCCTGGATGACTTTAATAAGGCAATGAATACAATACTGGATCAGTACAACTGATGAAAAGTGCATGTGTTACCAATATGATTCTCTTATTACTCACTTTTAAACCATTTTCAAATATTTCAGCACAAACAATGCATTTTTAATACTTTTATGTTAATTGCTTCTATATACGTCTCAGTTAATATAGCTTGCATGATTAAACTAATTATCATGATCGTATTTAAAATTTTATTTATAGTGTGGAAGCAGGACACATGATTGTTGAATTATGATTGTGATTGATAAACTTGTATTATGATTGTTGAATTATGATTGTTGAATTATGATTGTGATTGATAGACTTGTAATAATGTAGTGTTGTATTATGATTGGTAAAAGTGTATTAAATTGTAGTTGAACTGTTAAATGATGATTTATGTGTAATAATGGTAAAAGTGGATCAAATTGTAGTTGAACTGTTAAATGATGATTTATGTGTAATAACGGGCATGTGAGGGAAGCAGGAAAGCCCCAAAGCCCAAGGTCGTCTGCCACGTAATGCCAACACCACCTGTTGTAAACAATATCTCAGCCGCTGTCTTCTCTGATGTTACAGGACGCTGGATGAAGCAGCACATGTGTGAGCTGCGGATGTTAACAGGGATTTTGTTGAGAAGAAATTAAGGGGATTGACAGTGTGGGGGCCAGAGTTTTGGGCATTATGTGAACGCTGTGTTTTGAGTATTGCAAACCGTCAAATAATTGCTTCGGCAAAATAACCCCTGGGAATGTCAGTATGTGGACCTAGACACGACTGGGACGATTTGGCCAGAGAAAGGAGTAGATAACGGAATCTATCCCATATGACCCCTGGCCAGGTAGAAAAGTGTGGGTTAAAGTGATTTGTAGGATGATAGAGAGAATTCGATGGGGGACAAAAAAAAGGAGTTATTTCAGAGAGTAAGAGACCCAGAGATTCAGAGAGTACCCTATACCTTCATATTAGTGAAAATACCCACTGTAGAGAGTATAGTGGCTGGGATTGAGACAGGTCCGGTAAGATGATGTTGGTGTGAACAGTGCACATGCGGATGCGTCGGATGTTGGAACCAGATCAATAGTGGTAAGTGGAACATTAGAAGAGAATTGGAGTACTGGGCGCCCACTGAACCTCTAAATGAGTGGGACTGGGTAATGTAAACTGACTGCAGAGGATGAAATATACTTAAGAAAAAATGTTGTAAATTGTTATGAATGAAAAAAAAAGTAAGCGTGTGTAGAAGTTAAGAAAAAATGAAGAATAGATGGAAATACCATGTCTAAGGCAGCCTGCAGGTAATGCTGGCATCAATTTGATAAAAGACAGACAGAGTAACACCCTGAAAAATGTCAGGTTTAACTTAATACATAATTTTTTATTTTACGATTTATAGTTGCATTCTAAGTTATAAAAGTGGGAAGTTAAACATGGTTGTGGTTTCTACATTCAAACTCAACCTTTTCCCACTTGGATTTTGTGTTTGTGCCTATTTTAGTTCCAAATGTTAATATGTATTAATATAGTATGGAGAGAGAGAGAAAGAAAACAATGATTATTTAATTTTTATCTTTGATCAGTACAACATATCATATTATATGTTAAGGCTGTGAGTTTCCTGCCTCATGTTTTCACCACATCCAGGTGAACTCTTATCCAAATCACGGTTTGAAGCAAGGCTACATAAAGGTTCAGGTTTGCTAGTGTTACATGGAAAAATATATGAATGTAACAGTAGCAAACATACTCAGTATTTGAAGGAAAAATATATATGAAGATTTAAAGGGAAAAAATATATGAAATTAGAACTAAGCTTCCCTTTGATACTGTTAAAGAGCATAGTAGCGTAATCACATTCAAATGACTATCACAGGTGGGCATAGTTCAGGTCATAAAATAGATGTTAGGCTCTCATGTAATCGGAGTCGGTATCAGAATCAGATAGTACTTTATTGATCCCGGAGGTAATGGTGTGCACACAGTTGCTCCATACTAAGTAAAGAAAGGATAAGATAAAGATAAATGTCTCAATAAGAAAAATTCCAAGTTCCAAGTAAAATGTACAGTATCATCAATATGATAAGCAGTAGAATGTAAATGTATAACAGTGGATGTTGTTGCTATATGGAGGAGTTGTACAGTTTAATGGCCACATGTAGGAAGGATTTTCTGTGTCGTTCAGTGGTACATTTAGGTGGCATCAGGTGGTAACCATAGCATCATGTTTTTGACACCCCTTGGACTATCAGTATGGGAGTACGGCTTCGCTGATGAATTTGCATAACTAGTCTAAATTTTCAAGCTGAATAAAACAAGCTATATATGATGTCAGTAAACTGTTGACACTGTCATTTTTTTTTTTTTTGGCCATTGGTATTGTGGGCCTTGTTAATACCAAGCAGACAGAGACTGAGAGACAGAGAGGAGTATGATGACGGAAGAATGTAAACATAAAACTATGAGTCTAAACTGTTTGAATTGCAGAGAAATCCAACAAGCAGAAGTAAAGGTGATAAGAATATCAGCGAAGAAATAACATCGAAGAATAACTCCGTGACGGAACAGCCTGAGATGAACACGTGTCTGGGAATTTAATATCGCAGAAGAAGACAAAAGGAGGGCAAATGTACAATTTGACACCATGTCCGGACAAACACCTGTAGAAATATTAAAAGCCCAAGAGCCGCACATAAAGGATCAAATTGACAAAATTTCAGATAAATGGATGAAAAGAACCAAGGATTTAAAAAAATCAGTGGGCCAAAGTAGAGCGATATACCCAGTACTGAAAGTACTCATTTTCGATTATAAAAAGGAGGAAGATATGCCACTGGGAGATGGAGGCCTAGACAGAGGGGGAAGAGGAGGAAGTAACAAGTTCTAGACAGAGGTCTGTAAGTGAGTTGAACATGGTGTTTGAAGCTGAAGAGCTAGAACTAGAGCCCTGGCAAGACACTCAGTATGAGAGAAGAGATGAGACTGGATGGTCAGTATTAGATGCCTATGCTGGTAGGACAGGGTGTCCAAACCAGAGAAGAGATGTGTGGATGTGTAAACCGGAGTGGGCCTGGCAGGGCGAGCCCAGACAGAAACATGAAGGATGGCGACCAGTAAGAATGACATCGAGAGTAGAAGGTACAGAGCCAGAGAGGAGACAGAACTCACAGAAAGAGCAGCAGAGGAGGGAAATGATGCCTTCACCCAGGACAGCAGGCCGAGCATTACTGGAAAGATTAGCTGTGTATGGGATCTCAAACAAGCTTCAAGAAAGGGAGCAGAGAAGGGAGCAAGAGGTGGCAGGAGAGTGGACATCAGGAGCAGGCCAGGAGTGTGAGAAGAAGTTTAGGTATGACAAAGGGACAGAGGAATTAGAAGGTGAGCCAGAGGACACTGAGCTAGAGACTAACCTAGGAGAAACATATGTCACCAGGTCAGGCCAAACATTCTGAGTACAGGAAAAATCTACTCATCAACTGCCGCTACTGGTAAAAGGGCGAAATGTACAATATGTACCCTGGCAGACCCTAGATCTTGAGGGATTGGTGAAAGGCCTGCCAAATCTACATGAGGGGGCATCTAAGTGGATCCGTGACTTTGAGGATATAACGCAGGGGAAGATGTTAACTTTAGGAGACATCAAAGCGGTGTTGGCGAGAGCAATAGGCATAACTGACCAGTGCAGAATAATGTTGAGTGCAGATCCGATTAACCTAAGAAATATAGCGACCGCTGCATTAGATGCAACAACATTTGACCCTTATAGAAATCCAGTGTGGAGACAGCTCAGAGAGGAGTTTCCGTCTCGAACAGATTTGAATAATCTGCAGGGAGAATCAATCTTGGAAGGAGAGCACCCTATGACATATTACCAGAAAATTAAAAGAAAGTGAATCATGGAAACAGATGCATCGCCGGATAATAACCCACTTCAAACAACAATGTTCAGAAAAGTAGTGATAGAGGGGCTTCCAGAGGCTTTAAAAAACAAGTTGGAAGATGTTGTGGGCCTGAGTTACAAGACAGAGTCAGAATTCTGTGAGCATCTGTCCCAAAACAAGAAAAACATTAAACCAACAGATTTTGGAGATAAAGCAAGCTCGCAATTCCTAGTAACTAACATGGCACAGGAAAGCCAACCAAACACACCATTAAGATATCAAGCACCAGTATCATCGAGAATGGCACCATATAATGTCCCAACAGTGGTATTATACCCTCAGCCTCAACCTCCACCAACAGTCATCTATGTACAACAGCCATATCCACCCCCACCACCAGGTCTTGTGAGATATAGGGGAAGGGGACAATATAATCCAAATTCAAGAGGAAGGCGACAGCTACGTATAAGTGAAAGACAAAATCGGGAAATAATGGGAAGACGCCAAGGGAATAGCTGCTGGAATTGCAACCAGGAAGGACACACAACTGGCAGAATACAGAGGAATAAGAAGGATAAGAATGGAGAACTGAACGAAGACAGGAATTCTCACAACCATGTAATGTATGACGAAAAGAACGAAGTACAAGCATAACTCTGGAACAAGGCCCAAGGCAATGTGTGGTTTCAGTGGGCAAAATATACGGCACAAGAATGGCTTGGAAAAGATGAGGAGTGTGTGGTATGTGCATCCGGAAGGAGAAAGTTAGAGGTAGTACCACTTCCCTATAACACTGAAACATGTCTCCAGTTCAGACAAGGGATTGCAGACATTTATGGAACACAGGTAATCCAGAACACTTCCTTCACTTTATATAGAAACCATGTTAAGGTTAATGTCACTTATCCAACTATTATATTGTATTAGTGTATACTGTATGCAGGAGTTGGAAATGTAACACAAAGCTTCATAAGGAGATGTGGGAATATTACTAAATGGCCTCAGACGACTTATCTGAGGCCACCTAGTAACAGAGTGTCCTTTATGTGGGCACGAAATCACACATTTGAGTGTTACAGGAACCAGGGAACCATAAATGTGGGTAACTCTACGGGTAATTGCAAAAGAATATGGGAAATAAGCAACACAAAATTCTCAGTAGAGTCTTTTCAGGATACATGGGGAGTGATCAAAACTAGAAGGGTGAAGGGGAACTCACAGGTTATCATGGGATGGTATAGAAAATTACCACCATTGCTCCAGCTTCAAACTGTACCACTCGCAGATAGATGTTGGGTATGTGGAGCAATGCGACTGAGGAGTGCTCTTCCACTCGCTTGGTCCGGATTATGTACTAGAGTAATGATAATCACTGAGATTCGTATGTATAAGGCCGGGCAGGACATGGGAAGAATCAAAAGAGATTACCAATCTGACCCAAAGGTATATTTAGATGCCATAAGGCAACCCCGGTGAATTCCAGCAGAATACAAGGCAAGGAACGAAATAGCGGTTGGCTTTAAGTCAATCTTTATATGGATCACTATCAATAAGAATGTTGAATGGATAAACTATATGTATTATAATCAGCAACGATTTATTAACTACACCGACGAAGCACTGCAGGTGTTAGGGGAACAAGTAACCACCAGTACCATGACACTCCAAAACAAACAGGCGTTGGATTGGCTAATGGCAAAAGAAGGAGGTGTGTGGGTGCTCTTCGAAGACCATTGTTGTACTTTCATTCCCAATAACATGGCCCCAGGAGGCACCTTCTATCTGGCAATGGAGAAGCTTGGAAGCTTACGGAAAGAGGTGAAACAAAATGCAGGATTTGTTATATTTTCCACCGAATGGTATAGTCAGCTTTTTGGTAATTGGAGATGGTTAATGAGAGTGGCAATAAGTGTGGCTATAGTACTTGTAGTAATTGCTCTACTGGTGTGTTGTCTACTCCCCCTAATCAAAGGAATATGTATGAAGGCAACCATCAAGCAAATGTCTGTGATAATGCACCCCCAAGGGAGTGAAACTGAAATACCTCAAGTTAAAGTAAATGTAATGGAGGTAAGCTCATCAAGACCACTGCCAGAAGGAGGAAGCTGGGTAAGTGAATTATAATTATAATTGGGCATAATTTGGAGGAAAAAAATAGGGCTGAACAGGATCTTGCTTGCTTGCTAGAGAGAAAAAAAAGAAGGAAGTAAGCACACTCCTGGGCCAGGGTTTCAAGATAGAGACCAAGTGCTCCTTCTATTTCTTCTCATTCATAGTTTCATAGTTTTAATTTAACAGTATTAAGGCACATGTCTAACAAAAGAAACCAAAAAAAAAAAAACAGGTGTGACAAGAATCAGTGGCTCCTTAGAATTATTCAGAGAACTACAGAATGTATAAGTAACCTAAAAGTATGAGTGTAAGAGACTGTGAAAGATTATGAAGTTTTCCCTCTGTGTGACTAAATGGGACAAGAAAATATTTCAAGCTGTATATAAACTTCTACATACTTACATACACATAGACATATCCTATGTATTTACACAAACATATTTACCTGTACCTAGCTCTGTCTACATACTTACACGTGTACAGACTATGTACATTCATACATTCACAAATGCATTTACACATACACAGATGAGTGCAGCACATACAACACATGTAGGCTGGATGACCTGATGGGAGAAGTTAACTGCTAAGTAGGAAGCTTGTAAAATAAATGGAAAATAAAAGTAGTGGTATGGATAACTGTGTCCAGCTTACAGGGACACGACCAATGGCAGCCAACCTAGGTAGAAGAATGGCGTAGAACTCAGACACTTATCTCCTGCTGATGGACAGTTTGAACCAGGGGAGAGGAAAAAGCTGCCAGCGCCCACTGCTGCAGCCAAAGCAATGAGGGAATGCGTGAGAACAGTGATATGCGAATGTTAGCTGAGCCACGTAGCTAAGGCAAGAGCCGTCATCTCAACGGGCAGGCCCAGTATAATTGTGCTCATATGGGTCAATGTCATGCGAGCCCTGATGGGCGAGGAACAAAGCTGGAGCCGAGTTATCGCCCTATTCTCCCTCGTGGGGGGAATGGGAGCAGTTCTTCCGGAGGACGCAGAGGGAAGTATCAACGCCAATGTCGACGACAGAGACACAATCGCACAGATTACAACTGACTTCTTGCTGAGATCGGGAACAGCTCACAGAGAATGGCTGCTGGCGCAAAGCGAATGGCAAGGATTTGTCACTTACACCCGGACTAACACTCAAGAACAGATACAACAAGCAGCAGTGCGGGCATTGACTATTGTGGGACTACAACTGGCAACTTTAGCAGGACTGATGATATTCCAACGTGCCAAAGTCATGTCCCAGTACCCTGAACCTCGAAGCCAAGGGGCACCTTGAGTGCTAGAAAAAAAAGACTCCTGTCAGGTCACCAGTTACACAATATACGATTATGTAATCATATAATTAGTAGATACACAAATAATTTTGCTTTTCTTTTCAATTAATTAGCTTTTATTTTTTTCCTTTAACATCACATATCCATATATATAATCGGTATATAATCACCAGGGATTTTGAATTTCTCCCTTCTTTCCTTTTCATTTCTTATGTAATATCATAATCCAATGTATGCTCACAATATAATCACAAATGATTTTACTTTTTGCTCTGTTCTTATTTTTGTCTCTCTATAATCAGTATGTTTGAACTTTTCCTTTGGTATTTCCATAACCCATATTCAACCTTTTTTCTTTGTTATTTCATACTCAGTATTTTAATTGTTAATTGTTTCTCTTAAATTGTTTCTCTGTATACACATAAATGGTATTTTACTTATTGACTATTTTCTGTTTACTCATAATTTGTGTTGTTACTTTTCCTCTGTAATCTCATAATCAATATATAGTAAAAGAAAGTTTGTCTATTAAGAAAAAAGCATTGGATAAATGCCTTTAATCCTATAGATTGTTATGTGACCAAAAGGTCACAGAGGGGGAAGTAATGTGGAAGCAGGACACATGATTGTTGCATTATGATTGTGATTGATAAACTTGTATTATTATTGTTGAATTATGATTGTTGAATTATGAACTCTTAACACTGGCATTTTGAATCCGCATCTCCAGGCGAATTGACCTGTGTCTGCCACGACAATAGTCAAGTGTTATTTTAGACGAAAATGAAATTTTTGGGGGGTCCTAACTTCAAGGGGTATGTACAGGGGGTTATCTTTGAGTAAATGCATTATGTTTGGTATTTTCCCACTCAGGTAGACTAGGTACATATTTTAGAAGGGGTAAATAAAAATGTTCGTGCTAACACCTAACTCTAATTTGAACAAATAAAAGAGTAATGTGATTGCTTAATTGATCCTCTTTTTTGTCCTGCAACTCCTGGAAGTCCCATTCGTGTACAGCTAGAATCTTTTGTGCATTTTGTTTCTAGTACTGTGACCCTTTGGAGTTGGGGTAGAAACCAGGAAACAAATTACAAATTAAGAGGTTGGTACAGTCATGAGCAATCATGTGCCATCTAATTTCCATCTAATTAAAATGAAAGTTAAGACTTCAAAATGAAACAAAATTAAAGTTACACACCGGTTGTTCCTTCTGACTCCAGAATTGCATTCCCATGCTCATCGGTCAACACCATGGGGTCATGACTTCCAATGGCATCTTGTACTTTTCAGATGAGCCCCTGAAGGGTAGCGTCACACTCCAAAAACCAAACCACCACCATTCTGCTGTGACTCAACCTCCCGCCAACCACATCAGCAAGGTACACTGATCTGAAAAAATATATACTGTGAAAATAATTGCTATGACATTCATAATCCTAGCAATGGTTAACGGTCTTATATATACCCACAATAACTAGAAAATGCGTTGATAGGTTTTAAGATGTATGTAAAATACTTTACTTTGAATAATAATTTGTGTCCCAGTTTTTACACAGAAAGAAAATATATTGTTAAAATCCTTAAAACTACATCTGTTTCCTCTACCTCATTAAAAAATTCCACAATCTCTAAATATGCAAATATATTTTGTCTTAAAGACCTCTATGAGCGCAATAATTTCAAGGACACAGTTTCCCTTGCCCGGACGCGGGTTACCGGGGTCCCCCCCTGGAGCCAGGCCTGGGGGA
>JBCNYH010038931.1:0-12039 GCA_039654325.1 Tandanus tandanus | reverse complement strand
GTCGCCAAAGCACCAACAGCTGCAGAAACATGCGTACGCCAGCCATGGAGTTGGCGTGAGGCACCGCACATTTCCACCAACATTTCACTCTTGATGCATCTGAACTTTGCCGTGGGAAAGAACGTACGCAACGTTTTTGTACCCTTTGTACATGAGGCCCCTGGCCACCGGGAATAGTCCCGCTGCTCCCGACGGCCAGTCCGGGCCTGTGTCCCCCACAATGTTTGACGGATGGCAGCAAGCACTCCTCCAGAATCTTTTCCTTTTATACATTTTTGTGGGTTCTGTATAAAGAAGCTGCTGATTGAGGACCTGTCAGACGTCTGTTTCTTAAACTAGAGGCGCTGGTGTTCTTGTCCTGTTGCTCATTTGTGCACCGGGGCCTCAGACGTCTCTTTCTCTCCTGGTTAGAGCCAGTTTGTGGTGTTCTGTGAAGGGAGTAGAACACACCGCTGTATGAGATCTGCAGTTTCTTGTGTGGAATATCCTTCATTTCTCAGAACAGATAGAAACTGATGAATTTCAGGAGAAAGTTCTTATTTTGAGTCTATAATTAAATCCACAAATTCGGATTCTCCAGATATTCAACTCACCTAAAGAAGGATCATTTTATGACTTTTTTAATCAGAACATGAGTTTTCGTCTGTGCTGATATTAAAGAGCGGTTATTAATTATTCATTATGATTTTAATATGATAAACACACTGTACCACTGGAACACAGGTATGATGGTTACTGGGTCTCTGTACACCGTTATTCCATTAGAGATCCAGCCGTGTCCACCAATAATAATCATTTACATCATTCACAGTGTCGAGACTGTACTTCTCATCCATTTTATTTTTAGTTACAAAGGTGCTTTTCTTTTATAAACATCAAAATTTCAAAGTGACCGAAACCTTTTGAACGATGGTGCACACCTACACCGGGCCGTGTACAGAAATATCAGCAGTGTATACACTCATCCGTACAGTACACACACTGCACCACGGCTCAGATCACTCCACCAAGGGGATGGGGTTAAACCCCTACTGGAACACAGGTGTGTGAGACTCGGGGAAGGGTATCTGTTTTATACCTGATGTGTTGCAGAAAGACCTACAGCTTTCCTTCCTGCGTTAGACCGACGGGTTATTTAAGGATCTGTGTGTATTTATAAAGCAGGTACTTTTGACATTATATGCAGTGAACACAACAGTGGAGTGTTTATCTGTAGCATCTCAGGCAGGAATCCAGTTTATAGAACATCAACACCGGAGTAGTGGATAAATCCTCAGTCTTTATATATATTACACACCTGCTCCTCAGAAACTCTTCACTCACAGCCGCGTGCACAGAAATCATCCACTGAATATATACATTTCTACAGATGCTCTTTGAATTAGGGGTGTGTGTGTGTGTGTGTGTGTGTGTGTGTGTGTGTGTGTTTCTACATCCACTTGTATAAACAGTGAGAAAAACCCATGTGTGAATCAGAACACTGCTCCTGTTATTAAAATAAAAGCAATGATGGAATAAAGTTCTGTGGAAGTGATTGTAGAATTTCTTCCCTGCTGCTGATTCTCGTTATTAAAACCCATAAAAACTCACTTTGATTCTCTCAGATGATTCTTCAGCTCTGAGTCAACTCTCACTTTCCATCTAAAACTGGCATTGTGTTTTTTAAACATTTCAACCCCCAGGCCTTTCCTGGATTCTTTTTTTAACTAAATGGTGATTATAATCGTTTGGTGATTACTGGCTCCGAGTTTCCCTCCCCACCGTGTTGGAATGTGTCTCGGGTCTAAAACTCAGAAATGGATGTGTATCATAAATCAAAAGAAGCCCAGAAATATGTTGGGTTCCTTCTGTCTGTAGTGAAAGTTATTAATCACTGCTCATTTTTTCTGCTTTATTTGTCGTTTCTATAAAATCCCACCACCTTCTGATTTGGGGTTGTTTATATCTGGTACAGCTGATGTTCAGCAAACCCTCAGTGCTGCCCGGAAAACATCCATGTGGGGTTTCTTCATGATTTATGGGCCTGATGTAGAACTTGCAGTGAAAAGACTTTGAGTTTAAAACTTAACCCTGAAAAACTTATTAAATAAATTAAGTTAGACTAAAAAAATTAAGATACTAGAATTATAGTTTACAGAAACTGGAACTTGGGTAAACAGTAATAATATTAAAACATAACCAACTCGGCTGCGATGGTCCGCTGAGCTCAAGGGGCGGCACGGTGGTGTGGATAGCACGTCCACCTGACAGCAAGAAGGTTCTGGGTTCGATTCCCGGGATTGGTGACTGCGTGTCTGTGTGGAGTTTTCATGATCTCATGATCTCCCCGTGCTTGTGTGGGTTTCCTCCAGGTTCTCCAGTTTCCCCCCCCACAGTCCAAATACCTGCACATTAGGTAATTGACTGTTCCAAATTGCCCCTGGGTGTGTGTGTGTTGGCCCGGCAAGCTGTTCAGGGTGCACCCCGCCCTCGCCCAGAAGCGGCTGACACAGACTTAGGCATGAGAATTTTCCTTTTCTTGCCGGAAATCCATTTTTTTGACGACGCCCAGGTCAAAAAAAAATTGGGGGGGGGGAATTTGGTGAAATTGGCTCAATTGAATGATTCATCTTCTTCCTCCGCTTGTTCCGGGGTCGGGTCGTGGGGGCAGTGAGGTCGAGACGTCCCTCTCCCCAGCCACTTCCTCCAGCTCTTCCGGGGGGACACCGAGGCGTTCCCAGACCAGCCGAGAGACGTAGTCCCTCCAGCGTGTTCTGGGTCGACCCCGGGGTCTCTTCCCGGTTGGCGTTCGGGAGGCATTCTAATCAGATTAAAAAATAATAATGAATAATAAATTTGCATGAGCAGGATGTTTTTAATTATACTTTGGATGCTGTTACACTGTCACTTATCCACATTCTCTAGTTGTACATGTACAGAACATATCATTACGGCAGCATGCAAACAAATCTGTGTTCAAGTTTTTATTATATCTTTCAGTTAAGAACGATTCTAATCTTTATCTTTTGAGTATTTCTAATTAAAATATCTGTTAAAAACAGATAACTCATTATGCCTCAAAAAAAGAAGAAAAAACTGTCCCGTCCCAATGTCCCTGATGGAACCTGGACTTTGGAAGGAATTAACAGCTTATTACTGGACAGCACATATTTTTTGCTTGGCAAGTTGGACTGATGCTCTGAAAGCGGTTTGGAACACTTGAATGGCTCCTATTCCCTCTTCCAGAGCGGCGTGTATGGCCTTCTCCTGCTCTTCGGATGTTGTCTTCAGTGCTCCAAACTGTTCTGCCAGTTTCAGAATGTGTGTGTCCTTCAGCAGGCTCTTCTGGGCCTCAGTTCTCAGTTCCTGCAGCAGTTTCCAGTAGATTTTCTGCCATTCAGTCCTGGAAGCTTCTGGATATCTTATTTTGCACTGTTCCACTTTTTCCTTAAACTGTGGATCATGAATATCACAAATGGCTGTCTCTATGTCCTGGTAGATGACGTCCGTGTAGTGGTTGCCCTCATTCTCACGCACCATCTGCTGTAGTTTCTCCATGAATTCTTTGAACTGTTTGTAACTTGGTGCTTTGTTGTTTAAACAGTGATACCGATTTCCACATCGCTGAACCAGTTCTCTGAGAGCAGGGTCTCCATCCTGAAGGAACTTCTCGATGTTGTTCTTCTCCAGATTATCTTTATAAGTGAAGAGAATCATTGTGTACATGTCTGCTTTCTGGAAGATCTTTTTGATTTCGTCCAGAGTGCTCCTCTCCTCCCGGGTGAAGCGAAAGGCTAAACTGATCACGACCAGGAAAGCGTGAGGTCCCGGAGAGGAGTAGGTCAAACATTTGATTATTTCCCTGATCACATCCTGTTTACTGAACTGAGTATCAAAAAGTCCAGGTGTGTCGATGATGGAGATCTGTTTACCACCACGCAGGATTTGGTGAGAACTGCACTCTCTGGTTTGCGAGGTAGAGTTCGAAGCAGACTGGAACACGTTTCTTCCGAGGATGGTGTTTCCGGATGCACTCTTCCCGACTCCAGTCTTTCCCAGAAGCACCAGTCTCATCGGGGGAGCTTGTTCATCAAACTGCTTTTGGAAATCTGCTGCACCTGAAACTACACCAGGAAATACATGTGAAGGTTTTCTCTCATTCAGGCCGTGACAGGTTTTGAAACCATGAACAGGATTCGCTGAGTTATATACAAATATATTTATAGTACATAGAGATAATAGTTAAGGAGCGAAGCTCGGCCATCCAGGAGGAGCTCGGAGTAGAACCGCTGCTCCTTCGCGTTGGGAGGAGCCAGTTGAGGTGGCTCGGGCATCTGATTAGAATGCCTCCCGAACGCCAACCGGGAAGAGACCCCGGGGTCGGCCCAGAACACGCTTGACCGGAGTGTGTTCACTGTCATATTCTGTTTAAGTGTAGACGATGCGTTCACGGTTGGCAGCTTTTTTGCTTTGAGTGAATTATCCTCAGATCCCACAGAAGACTCAGCACTGCAGATTACATTATGATACGTTACACAGTCCCACTTAAAAACAAGCATCAAAGAGAAAGCAGATATTAATCGTGCCCTAAAAACTAGAGGGGCACTGAGAGTGTCAGGTACCTCCGCCAGGCACAAACGGATTATTATAAGTTGTCATAGTTATAATGAAATGTCTCCCCCTAGTGGAATAAACATTTTGGCCCATGTTAAAATAAAAAAACATTTCTACATGATCCCATGCACGGATCACCTCCAAAATTTAATAGGTCCTTTCCAGGCCCAGGCCGCAAGCCTTCACCAAGTTTGGTGAAAATGGGTTCAATAGTTTTTGCTTAATCCTGCTAACAGACAGACAAAAAACCCGACGCTGGTGAATACATAACCTCCCCCACCAGACTTGTGCCGGGGCAGCATGGTTCCTCAGTGGGTAGTACTGTTATCTGGCTGATAGAAGGCACACACTAGGCTAACTGGATATTCTGGATTGTCCCCAGGTATTGAATGGTTGTGTGTGTTGACCCTGTGGTGGACTAGCGAGCTGTTCGGAATGTACCCTGCCCCCCCCGACACCTCCCCCCGAACCCTAGTAGTATTAAGCCGTTTGACGAATGATGTTTCATAAGTGTAATTTAATGAAAAGTGTTTTGGATCTTACATGTGATGTCCGTCTGTATACTGGACCTTCTAGTTCGAGTCGTGTAAAACTGGCCTCCGATGCTGCTCACCATGAGGTCAATTTTATCCAGTAACTCAGGGACTTGTCTCTGCACCGTGTGGGTGTTACTGAAGACATGGACTTTGTTCCCACAGCCTTTAACCAGCTGCATGAGCTCACTTCCTTCATTCCTTTCTACAAACTTCACAATCGTCTCGTCCTCCTCCAGCTCATCTCCTCGTGTGAAGAGCACCATGGTAAACTTCTGAATGTCTGGGCTGAATAATTCTTTAATGAACTCCAACATCTCCTCCTCGTTCTCCAGCTCCTCCCCAACAGGAACCACGAGCAGAACAGCATGAAGACCAGACTGACACAGAGACACCAGTTTATCTTTCTCTTGCTGGAGCTCGTCTTCAGTAACATCTGGATCCAGCAGGTCTGGAGTGTCAATCACACACACTTTTCTTCCTCCAACATGGCAGGTGTGTTCTTCACATGTTTTAGTAACTTTCTCTTTGTGGCGTTTTGGAGTGCGGAACACTGTTTTCCCCAGTATTGTGTTTCCGGAGGAGCTTTTCCCAGATCCACATCTCCCCACCACCAAGATCCTCATTCCTTCTGCCGAGCCTGTCAATAAGGAGCAAATCATTAAAACATAAGATATTCTGTATAACACACACACACACACACACACACACACACGCGATAATGTAATTAGTGTAGTCTACCACGCGGCCTCGTTGGAGCAGTAGGAGGGTGTTTATCTACAGCCTGTGAGCGTGACCCTCACTCGCGGCTCTGTACATTGGTGCCATGGTGACGTAGTGATCAGCACGTCTGGATCGAGTCCCGGGCTCGGCGAGCGTGTTTCCGAGCGGAGTTTGTATATTCTCCCTGTGCTTGCTTGCAGTAAACTAATCGGCTGTTCCAAATTGCCCCTAGGTGTGGGAGTGAATTGTTGTGTGTGTGTGTGTGTGTGTGTGTGTGTCAGTGGCCCTGCGATGGACTGGTGAGTTGTTTAGGGTGTACCCCACCTTCTCCCAGTGTTGGCTGAGATAGGCTCCAGCCTCGGCGTGACCCTCGTAGGATCGAGTGGTTTGGAAAATGAATGAATGAATCTGCCACAAGCTCCTCACAGTGAAAGTGTGTGTGACGTTATCGTCAGACTCACCTTGAACAAAGTCCACCGCACTCATTTCCTGCTTTAAAAAAAAAAAGAAAAGGCTTCACTTCACGGACACAAACTCGTATATTTTCACTTCATCTGTGAGATGTTTAAATCTGAGCAGCATATTATTAAAAATCAAGATGAATTTTAATTTGTAATCATTAAGCAATAACTTTGTGCTGCCCTCGTGATCCATGTGGCGTTCCATCGGAGTAATGAACTGACTTCGGGTTTATAACCTTATATTAGTCACAAGCAACAATATAAAGCATTTAAGATGAAAGGAAATGGATTATTAATTATATAGTGATTATTATTTACCTCAGGATTAGAGCCACCTGCCGTCGACTCCGGAGAGAACGCAGTTTGAATTTTGATCTTGGGTTGGACCTGATAAACTTCCTGTTCCAGCTGATCGTTCTGAGGAGGTTGTACTTTACTCCCTCACTGAAGGGCTGCAGTGGAACTCAGCTCATCTACTGAAAACACTTTTCCTGTAAATCTGGGGACGGTACCTGAGCTACCCATCACCACTTCCAGCGGTTTATTTATGTTAATGTTATTGGTTACAGCCGGTGCTCAAATGGCACAAAAGATTGTGTAAAGGTGAAGAGGATGATGATGAGGAAGATTATTGATGCCCCAACATTCATTCATTCATTTTCTGAAGCGCTTAATCCTAATTAGGGTCGCGGGGAGGCTGGAGCCCATCTCAGCCGACTCTGGGCGAGGACGGGGTACACCCTGAACAGCTCGCCAGGCCATCGCAGGGCAGAAACACGCCGACGGCGATGCAGCCTCCTCTTGACGAAAATCAGCAACGGTTCTTTTACATTCCTCTCACCACAGACAGTGAGAGACACGGCCGGCCTTTGATAACCCAGTTAGCTGCACTGTGCCCCATCATGAATATTCAAAAGGTCAAAAAAAAAATTTGTTTAGATGATTGACTAGTCAGCATCAGAATGATTGCAGAAATCATTTCAGAGGGCGGTGTGGAGGTGCAGAGGGGCGGTGTGGCGGTGCAGAGGGGCGGTGTGGCGGTGCGGAGGGGCGGTGCGGAGGTGCAGAGGGGCGGTATGTCCTAAAGAAACTCATTAAAATCTAGAAATAAGAAACATTTTCTTTATTAAAAATGAATTACAGCTTCAGTCTTATTATTATTATTATTATATGTATCACCTGCCATTCATGAATATTGACAGGTGTGATATTCGCCCCGGAGTATCACCAGGAAGCAGTTTATCAGTCAGCGGTGAATTTCGGAGGCTAAAATTACCACGTGTTGTTCAGTGATATTTTCTTACAGAAGCACAAAGTTTCCCTTCAGTTCCAGGTGGATTAAATAAAGATGAAGTACAGAGGGGTCTCTGGGAAATAAAATGGAATCGGATCCACGACGTCTTTCTGAAACCATTTCTTTCCTCCTGTACGCGAGTGTTAATGACCCCTGCACCGGCCGCCGTGATATTAATAACATCACCATCGTGAGACGAGCGAGAGCTCAGAACACTTCATCTTGGACTCTTCTTTCTGAGTCAGTGTTGCACTGGCAAGCTATGATGCTATTGTTACTGTCAGATACGGAACCAAAACAAGATGTAGAACAGGTGACTAAGCCTGTGAGCTGGGGGGTTTCACCAGGAAACCTTTATATTCACAGATCTTCCGCCTAATTTATTTCAGCTTCAGAAACAAAGACTGATAAAGTAGAAGCACCCGGAGCACAAACCCTCACCAGGCTGAAGGAATTCACACAGCACCCCCTGCTGGAACACCACACGTCCACAAATTCTCTCAAAGTTAAGAAATCGTTTAAAATTCCCCGTTCCAGAACCTGATCCGGATCACCGCCAAATCTAATGTAGTGATACTTGGGCCGTACTCCACCCCTCCGAAAAAATTCATTACAACATAAAGGTTCTAGTTCGTAAAGCTGAACTTTTAAATTCTAATAAATAATTAAAATTTAACTCATTCAGGAAACAGAACTATTACAGTAGAATACAGAAACTTACTCCTGATGAAAAGAAACTTCAATGATAAACAGGTTAAGACGTTTATTTCTCTGGATGTTCAACACGAACACGTGGTTATTCGTCTCTCTGATTCCAGGCTCCTCTCACGCGGTCCTCCTCAAGCGGTTTTCCTACGGCGTGAAGGTTTCTTCTGCTTCTTTGGCTTCTGTTCCCGAGTTTGGGACGAAGTATTTTTTACAATAAAACTAAATCCCACGTAAAACAATCGAAGTTTTTGTGTTTTGAATACATGCTTCATAATTTGACGGGTGAGGAGAGCATGCTGGGAAGGTGGAAAGAGGATTCTGAGAAGTTGATGAATGAAATGCGAGACTGTTGGAGGACGTGGAGAGAGTGAACCAGGAAGTGTGAGGGATTAGTGAGGATGAAGCGAGAGCCGCTCTGAAGAGGATGGAGTGGAGACAGTTGGCATGGAGATGTTAACAGGACTGTTTAATATAATTGTGGAAGGTGACAGGATGCAGGAGGAGAGAAGAAGAAACGGTGCTCTACCAATTTTATCGGAAGGAGTATCGGAATCCAGGCTGAGAGGAGGCTGGTGATCTGTGAACTGCAGTACGGTTCCGTGCCATGGAAGAGAACCACCGACGCTGTGTTTGCTTTGAGAATGTTGATGGAGGAGTACAGGGAAGGTCGGAGGGAGGTGCACTGTGTTTGTGGATTTGGAGAAAGCGTACGATAGAGCGCAGAGAGAGGAGACGTGGAAGTGTATGAGGAAGTCAGGAGTGATAGAGAAGTAGGTGAGGGAGGTACAGGACACGTAGTAACAGCAGTGAGGTGTGCAGGAGGAATGATGGACCGGATCAAGCTGGATGGGTAGGTTGACCAGCGAGAGCAGGGAACAGGTGGAGATGAAGACATGGAGGTGCACGCAGGAGAGAAGAGGAATGACAGTCAGCAGGAGTGAGAGAGAGGGAGGGTGACGGAAGAGTGAAGCTGTAAGGAGTGGAGGTGACGAAGGAAAATGTAGTGAGATTCTTGCGTTCAACGATGCAAAGTAATGGAGAGTGGTAGAGAAGTGAAGGAGAGGCAGGCGGGGTGGAGAAGAGTGGATGGAGTGATTGGTGATAGAAGGGTTTATGGTACCGTGGTGAACCCAGCGGTGCTGTACGGTTTGGAGGCGGAGCTGGAAGTTACACAGATGAAGATGCTGTGATCTTCTCTGGGAGGGACAAGAACAGAATTATAAATGAATGTGTTAGAGGGACATCACGGAGGAGTGTTTGGGGATAAAGTGAGAGGACAGATTGAGATGGTTTGGACTTGTGCAGAGGAGGGATGAAGGGTATAGTGGTAGAGGATGGATCTGCTTGGTAGGAGGAGAAGAGGAAGGATAATGAGGAGATTTATGGAGGTGGTGAGGGAGGACATGACTGGTGTGACGGCGAGAGATGGGAAAGGATGATCCGCCGAGAGGCGATGATTACATTACTCGTGTTGCCTGAATTATCCTGAACGACGACATCTCCGCCCACAGTGTTCACAGAGGTGCAGCTCCCGTCCCAGTGACTCTGCTGGTGGTGGAGGTCGCTCTGGGTTCCGAAACTCTTCCCACACGGTTCACGGTGTTAAAGCTTGTCCTCTGTGCGAACACACTTATGCTTTCGGAGAGAACTCTGATACTTAAACCTCTTTCCACACTGTCCACACTGATACGGCTCCTCTCCGGTGTGGACGCGCTTGTGCTGTAGTAGACTGGCCTGCTGAGTAAAAGTCTTTCCACACTGTCCACACTGATACGGCTTCTCTCCGGTGTGGATGCGCTTGTGCTGTATTAGACCACACTGCCGAGTAAATGACTTCCCACACTGTCCACACCGATACGGCTTCTCTCCTCTGTGGCTATGCTCATGCTCTCGGAGAGAACTCTGATAAGTAAAACTCCTCCCACACTGTCCACACCGATACGGCTTCTCTCCCGTGTGGATGCGCACATGTTGCTGTAGTCCCTCCTGCCGAGTAAAAAACTTGCCACACTGTCCGCAGTAATACAGCTTCTCTCCCGTGTGGATGCGCTCATGCAGTTGCAGAGGCCTCTGACAAGTAAAACTCTTCCCGCAGTGTCCACAGTGATACGGCTTCTCTCCGGTGTGGATACGCTTATGGTCTCGGAGGGAACTCTGACGAGTGAATCTTTTCCCACACTCATCACACTGATACGGCTTCTCTCCCGTGTGGACGCGCTCGTGGTCTCGGAGATTACTCAGGCAAGTAAAACTTTTCCCACAATGTCCACACCGATGTGGTGTTTCTCCTGTGTGGATGCGCTCATGGACCTTTAGAGAACTCTGGCGAGTAAACCTCTTACCACACAGTTCACAGTGATACGGCTTCTCTCCTGTGTGGACACGCGTATGCTCTCGGAGGTTACTGTGATAAGTAAAACTCCTCCCACACTCTCCGCATTGATATGGCTTCTCTCCACTGTGAATGTGCGCATGCTCTCGGTGATGACTCTGAGAAGAAAACCTTTTCCCACACTCTCCGCAGTGATATAGCTTCTCCCCTGTGTGGACACATTTGTGTCTTTTGTAATCCCCAGCTGTAGTCAAACTCCTCCCACAGTCTGAGCAGCGGTGCATCTGGAAAACATTAAAAAGAAATAAAATCATTCAATATGTCGAAATAATTTTAAACGTTGTCCCCAAGGTCGTACAAGGTCACTACTGTAACATGGCGTCATCATCAAATTACCTTTAATTGCTGTAGCACCATAAATTTTGAAGACAGAGATGGACATGCTTATTTTATTATATACAGATATTCACCTCCAAACCAGGCGCTGGCTGGCAGCGAGGGGAGGCTGGATGACCTGACGGCAACAGCAGCTGTGGTGAGGGAGAAAGCTAGGAAGGTACTAGGGCTGACATCTTGATGGAGGAAGGAGGACAAAGAGACTTGGTGGTAGAAAGACAAAGTTCAGGAAAGAGTCAGAGGGGAAGAGGTGGGTGAAGAAGTGGGACACTCTGAAAGAAGAAAGGAGGACAAAGCGATGCGGTGCAAGGAGAAGAAAGAGCTGGAAAATCTATGAAAAGAGGCATATGATGAATTGTACGAGAAGCTGAACACATCGTCTTGTCTTGTCCTTTACATCATGACATGATAGACTGTACGAGCCTCAGGCAGTGCTGAGACAGTGTTGTCGACGCACTCATGAAAGACGTTGACGACGGCGGAGGTCTATGAAGTTCTCTCGTGAGGTATAGGAGCCGCTGTGCAGGGCAGATGTCCAACCAGCTCGGTTTTCTGTTCCCACCTGGAGGATGGGACGTTAAAGTGCGTCATGTCCCTCTTTACCGCATCCTAAAGAGGAGCAGTGGACTGAGAGCTCTCCATAAAGAACAGCCTTTGGAATGTGAGAATCATCCACGCGGAGACATGACCTAGCCAACCAGATGGAGAGGACACAGAGTTCGTACACCTTGACCTTTGCATTAAATTTAATCTTCTTGTTGTCCCATACGCGGTCTTTCAAATTTCCACATGTAGACGCTGCTCCATTTCCAAATGGGGAATGTTGGTACCAGTAGAACCAAGATAGCACAAATGTTGTATCTCTAGCGACGGACCATTTATGGCGATTACTGGAGGAAAAGAAAAGGACTGGGGGGGGGGGGGGTGTCTGTGAACAGCAGTATGGTTTCCTGCCATGGAGGAGAACCACAGATGCCATATTTGCTTTGTGAATGTTGA
>JBCNYH010038923.1:0-12039 GCA_039654325.1 Tandanus tandanus | reverse complement strand
AAAGGAAATGTGCTTGGATTCATGCGTACGCACAGATTCATACATCTGGATTTTTTTGTGCGTACGACGTTTTCTGGTTTTAAGCGTACGCCATTTTTCAGTAAGAATTCCACGTCTTTGTCCATGTCTTTGTACATGAGGCCCCTTGTCATCTTTCAGGATATTAAACATGGATCTGAAAGATATATTTGGATGCTATGGTGGAAGCTGGATATTAAACTTACTTGCTATTGTGTTTTTGCAGGTTTTTGAAGAATTTAGCCAACAAGTAATCAAGCTCTTAAGCCAGAAAGTCAAAAATGTCCACAAATGCCATATACTTAATAGCTTATTAACTTTGTTAGTTCGGTTGGTACAGGGAAATTCCAGACCTCAGCCTTAATGCATTGACCTTGCTGTTGCTCAGTCAATACACCAAAGCCAGTACTTGTGAAAGAATTTCCCAGTACTGACCACAATCTCGATTAATAATTAGCATGTACAATGTTTCTGGTTCTGTAAGCTATACTGTGAGTATAAAATTCACCTTAGCAAACACTTCTGCTGTACATCACATAGCTAATTAAATTTATTTTAGTTTATTTGACATTTATTTAACTTTATATTTTATATTTCATACTTCCATATAGTTTGTAGTGTTATGTTTACTTTTTTTCTACTACCTGACTACCTGAGCAGTTGCAGCACAAGCAGTTTTCTCTGGGATCAATAAAGCTTTTCTGATACTGAATAAGGAATTGTGGCAATGAAACTGTGATAGCGTCCTCTGTAGAGGGAGAGAAGTCAGGTGGAACCTGCAGGTAACACATTTGGGTTTCACCTGTGTGTATTTACTGGCATCTATTTGTGTGTTTTTGTGTGCTAGCTGAGGGAGCAAGAGAGAGAGAAAGATAGAGAGGAAAAAGACAGAGACAAGCAGTCATGTTTGTGTGAAGTGAACCTAAAAAATTATCTCAGAAATCATGCATGCTTATATGACTTAACCTGTATGCACTCCATAGGCACTCCCTAAGACCTAAACCTGTGCGTGGGGTACCTAATTTGCATGTGACCTTTGACCTGGGCACAGTGACCTTGAACATATTAAGTTTGTCCAGGCCATTGCTCGGCTCATATGCATGATAGCATTTGGAAAATTTGCATAGGCACTCCCTATCACCTAAACCTGTGTGTGGGGTAGCTAATTTACATATGTGACCTTTGAGCTTGGCACAGTGACCTTGAACATATAAAGATTGTCCGGGCCATTGCCCGGCTCATGCACAGGCCAGCTTTCTGAACTTTTGCATAGGCACTCCCTATCACCTAAACCTGTGTGTGGAGTAGCTAATTTGCATATGTGACCTTTTACCTTGGCACAGTGATCTTGAACATATAAAGATTTTCAGCGCCATTGCTCGGCTCATATACATGATGGTTTTCTGAAATTTTGCATAGGCACTCCCAATTACCTAAATCTATGTTTGGGGTAGCTAATTTGCATATGTGACCTTTAACCTTGGCACAGTGACCTTGAACATATAAAGTTTGTCCTGCGCCCCAGGCGTCCTGGCTGAGGGGTAACGGCGTTCTATATAACAGCTATTTTTTCGAAAAAAAAATTTTTGTTTGTTTACTTTTTCCCCTTACATTTCAGTTAGTTCTGCCTCAGCAAAGGGATTCACTCCTTAAAGCCATCTAACTCGACAATAAACATTTTCCTTATTTTTTCCACATGCCAAATCACTTGCAACCAAACTAAAGCGCAATGTGAAGGGATCATTTGAGTGACCATCTCTCTCCTTTAGACAAGGTCATAGGAGGAGTTGTGTCTTTTAAGCGCACCGCACACGGAGACACTGCTAGGTGCTTATTGGCGAGTAGTTGATGGAACTTGAGAGTGTGAAGCATCTCAATTCAGGTCAGTCTGTCACTCACTTGTTATTGGCTTGGTCCCTCTGTTGTGCTGCTTCATGAGTTTTCAGCACTACAAGTTGTTCGAACAGGAAACTGGCTCTTGGCAACTGAGTACCCCCAGGAGGTGTGCCAGATCTGCTGAACCCACTGTCCTTGAAGGCCAATTTTGACTGAAATCCCTAACAATCATTACAAGTGTTGGGTAGAACCTTGCCTAAGGTTAAGTTCAAAGAACCCCGTAGATTGGACTCTCAATTGGATGGGTGATCTCCTAGGGGCCATTTCAGCAATCTCGGTTGTGACAGCTCTTGGGTGGGACAGTCAGCACTCTGGTCACCCAGGACTGTGAACGGGTGGGGGCCAGCCGCACGGTGCTAAAGGGGCAAGGAGCATGTTGGGCACCCTGTTCTGAAGAGAACACTTAAATAGCAGGATGCTTAGCAATGAAATATGCATTTACTGGGTCACCGGACCCACACAACAGCATGACACCAACCTACATTGTGAATGATCAGTAAATCTTTCTGGTTAGGCCCACGCTCATATAAAACTCAAAAACATAGCCTAATCTATACTCGCACAGGTTCAACAGCAACAACGGAACATAACATAAGAGTGATAAAGGGAAAACAGTTAAATCGAGTAGTGACCAGCCCACTAAACAGCGAGTCAGGCTTCTAAAGGTGAGTTCAGTACTACTGACCATGGTCATTTCTCACTTAAACTTCCTCCATAGCCTTACACTTCCTCCAGCTCAACTCACACTCTCTCACACCCTGCCTTAACTCACCATTAAGGTACTCACTAGACCAAAGTAGCTCCAGAAGGATCTGCAAGCTTGGCTGGATGTCATGACCAGCAACTTCCTGCCCAGTCACGTCGACTTCATGCCCAGTCACGTCGACTTCATGCAGGATAAAGAATCAGATCAAATCTGTGAGGACATTGCAGAACTCATGGCCACACCACACAGCCAGGAATATGGGAGCAAAGAGCTAGCAAAGATACTCGGCTCCTTGGCACACCACCTCTTGGCTCATGTAAGGCTCAGCGATAAGGAAACATCGAATCTCCATAAATGGGTGTACAGCCTTCGAGTACTGGAAGAAAACACACACGAACTGTTAACTAAATTCAGTACACCATACAACAAGCCACCATCACGAACTCCCCTGCAGACAACAGTATTTGTTCCAAGACTGCAGCACCCCACTAAATGGGTCTCTCAGCCAGGTGAGGTAACCCCAGGTCCTTCACCACGCACCTGGAAACCACACCACAGGCAAACGGACATCCAAGAAGACACCAAGGCCATGACAACCTTACCAAGACATACACCATATCAACAAATGCTCTCCATTAAAGAACTGAACAAAATCACTCGAAATATCAACCCATTCACTCCCTATCACCCCAGAGGGTATGACATCCATGCCTACTTATAAGACATACACTTTCGCCTCCAAAGACTGGACTATGTGACCAATGAGGATAGAGTCAATCTCATTAGGATCACATCGAGCCTGGAAGTTTGCAGTTTCCTGGACAGGCAAGTGAATACATTCAAGACAGACCCCAAACAACTGCATGAGGCACTGATCCAGGAATTCTCCGACCCTGACTCAGTACATGATTTGAACCTGGCTCTCAATGTAAAACAGACAAGTTGAGAGACTCCGCAAGCTTACTACAGCGGACTGCACAGAGCCTAATTAGGGTCAAGATACGAACCTGCTATGGAAGAGGAGATTAATTTTAGAACTCTCTTACTATGAAACCTCCAACCAACAGTCAACCACTACCTGGAGCTCATGGCTTGTCCCCGCACCATGACAAGTCAACAGCTACGGGACAGTCAAGGCACACAACCGACACAGAGTTGTATTGTAAAAGACACCAGAGGCTCTTACAGTATTTAGCCTGGACACCCCTGAGGCCACTTTAGAACTAGAAGAAGAGTCCTGGCCTATCCAAACTTTCACTTCAAGCAAGTACCACCTGGAAAGATGGAGGCGGTGGGCACGGCTACTGACAACTGGGTAAACCTCACTTCATTTAGGCAATATATGTTTAATCCTTTTAGAATTAGTATTGTTTTTTGTTTGTTTTTTTTTTCTCTCAGCAAACCTGAGGTGGCTGACTTGTTTCTTCTTTTAGGACTATTACAACCACCCAGGAACACACCAAAAGGAAACCAGTCCTGATCAGTTAGTTAGTTGATTAAATAAGTGGGTTAGCTTGTTTAAGTGTCATCACTGACTAACATTGTTGAGTTCTCTCTCTCTTTCACCCTGTTCTAGAGTCCCATGATACACACCTACAAGGGTTAGTTTGTTAGCACTATCTTGTAAACACATACGTGCACCAATTCCGCTAGGCTCCTTGCCAACCGGTTTGTAATACCAACCAAAGGGGGGGGAAATCATATGATAAACTTGTTAATTGTGCATAAATTGAGAAGCGCTAGTTTGACACTAAACTTCTAGGAAGTAGCATTTCTGGCTAAGTGACCCAACGCAACTCTCACAATCTTCAGCAAAAACTAAACCCACTAATACCATGACTCCCAATCTACCTTCTTATTTCACAGTCACAGGGGTACAACCACACCCTTGAATCTTGCTTTCCCGCTGTATTTTCTCTTTTCTAACATCAACCTGATTGTCAGATGTGTGAAATGTTGTGTTGCCCTACTGCATGTCTGTCATCCTTCTAGGACTCAATGAATGAAATTATGGCTCAACCATAAATCAGTCGAAGGGGGGGAATGTAGGTGACAGAAAAGCAGATCCAATGCTGAAACAACTTTTATTCACCAAAAAGGATTATTTCAAAGTTTCACCCAACACAGATCTAATGCTCCCCCTCCTTGATGCCACATTGCCCATCAAAGGCTTTCAAACTGGGTGCTAAAAGCATTCCAATCTCTTGAATAAACAACTCAGACTTCCTTCGGCACCATGGATTAGAGGTGCAAATTCTCCCAGGACCTCTGTTGATGCTTGGATCAGATAGGGACTACTTTCACCACCTCAGAATGTTTCAGGGGCTATAAAACAATAACTCTCTGGACCTTTTTTAACCTTAAGATGAACTCAGTGTAATAAACTAAACCACTAAATTTACATATGCCACCGAGGACCCCAACTGGACATTTACTCTCACCACAAGGGATAACGGTTTAAGGATTGAACTTTTCAAGACACACAAACACATACATACATACACACACACACACACACACACACACACACACCAAGAGAAAGACACAACCAGTGTTCTACTGTAAAAGGAATATCTGTGGATACTTAGTATCATTTACCCTGAAATGTACTACTACTTAAAATTCATGCCTGTAATGTTTTTATGTTCATGTATTTCCATGGTGTATTTTGGTATATTACACACAATGTACAATCAACAAGTACTGTACAAAATGCCGCTTATCAAAATGATGCTCAGTTTCCCCTGAGACCAGATATGGGTAGCTATTGTTAAAGAAATATACTTGAAGAAAGTTATATTACTTTAATTGTAACAGAGAGAAAACTAATCTTAGAAAGTAGTAAATCACAGTTCTGTGGAGATAACACATCTACTCTCTGGCCATTGGCCAGAGATTTCCGGACTAGGTCATTAATATGCATGAATCTCAGGCTCAAATGGACCGCCTGAAGAAGCAGCAATTCGAGCAGCAGTTCGAGTAGTGAATGCGATTCACACGTGAACGACACTGATCATCAGACTATGAGATTGAAAGTGCCAAGAACGTCTTCAAGCTTCGTCAAGTCTTCGTTCATTGCTCTCCACTCCACGACTGAACTTCAAAGACTTGAGGACAAGAACTTCCCTCCAAGCCACTTCCCTTTAACTCATCCAAGCAACTAGCTATGATCCCTCTCTCCAATTACAGACAGCCTAAGTAGCCACGTTTCATCTATTCTGAACAATCTGGTTTGGCCAGTGTGTTCTAACTAATCGGTACGTGCTGTATTTGTGCTTTTAAGGCTGACTTGCTGGTTACTATAGCAAATGGTCACTTACCATCTGTTAGGTAATATTGCCAGGTATTAACTATAATCAGGTCATACCATTCACTTAATTTACTTTCTGTGTATGTTATGTGTTGTTTTGTTTATTATATGTTGTTTGTGCATAGTTAAATAAATGTTTCGTTCTGTTATAAAATCATCACGTCTCTCTGTTCTGCTCACAGATCAAAGTCAATTCCGTGGTGTTATCTTTGCTACCTAGACTTGCTAAACTATACAAATTCCCTTATAACTAAGCAGAGACTCCTTTTAAAGTCTTAAGTACAGTAAAGTTATAAATCTTGACTAATTATTTCACTATGATGAGTAATTTAATTCAGGATAATTGATGATACTGTAACTGCTTTATTCCCGTATTAAAATCAGTATTTATATTCCTGCATATTTTGGTGGAGAGAACAAGAATTATAATACTATTAATTCAAAAATCCTGCAACAGTCATCAAATTTGCAGACGACACCACCATCATCGGCTGAATTTCAGATGGAGACGAGTCTGCTTACAAAGCAGAGGTGAGAGCCCTGACATCAACCTGCTGCTCAATGTCAGCAAGACCAAGGAGCTCATCGCTGCTTCAGTTGCTTCAGGTTCCTGGGGATCATCACTGAGGATCTAAACTGGTCACATTATGTGGGTGTGATCACCTCTCTTCTGTCTTTGGTGGCTGAGGAGGTTTGGCATGGACTCCAGAATACTCACCATCTTTTACCGATGCACCATCGAGAGTATTCTGTCTGGCTGCATCACTACTTGGTACAGAAGTTGTAATGCTGTGTACCGCAAAGCTCTTCAGAGGGTGGTCAGTTCCGCACAACGCATCACCAGGACTGAACTGCCAGCAATTTAGGACCTCTACACACAGCGCTGTAGGAGGAAGGTCCAGTGGATCCTCTCTGATCCCAGCCACCCCAGCCACACACTCTTAATGCCCCTGCCATTCGGCAGAAGGTACAGGAGCATCTGCACTCGGACCAGCAGATTCAGAGACAGTTTCTACCCGCAAGCCATTAGGCTACTGAACTGCTGAAATACCACACAATCTGCACACAACATTTTGCACACTCGTTGTACACACTGTACATATATTCATCCATTCATTCCTTTTCTGAACCGCTTAATCCTAATTAGGGTTGCGGGGAGGCTGGCGCCCATCTCAACCGACTCTGGGCGAGGGCAGAATACAACCTGGACAGCTCGCCAGGTCATCGCAGGACAGAAACAAGCTGACGGCTATGCCTATTTTACATGGCTCTCACCACAGACAGTGAGAAACATGGCCGGCCTTTGATAATCCAGGCAATGCAGCTGGCACATATCCACTTGATGGGCTTTTGTGGGAATTCCAGGCACTCATTCCCCAGCTCCATGTTCACATCCTCCTCCCTACCCTTCTGAGTGCATCTTTTTCACAGGTGAGTGACTCTGTAGCCGTAAGTGTAGGAAGGATGCCTGGGCTGGTGTGCTGGCACTATGGGGAAGCTTCTACTTTTGGGCATTGGACCCCACTCATGCTGAGACGTACTATACACTGGTAAGTATCCAAGGGGCTACATACCATGAGTTGATGGATACAGGTTGCAACCCGACTGCAAAAAGCCTGGTTCAATGGGAGGCAGTGGGTACAGCATGCAGAATGAGGGTGAGTTGTATTGGGAATGTGGACAGGTTCCCTTATGCCCAACATAATTTCATTTTAAGGATAAAAAGTTTAATTCACAAATTTTTGTCAATGAATGCAGTGCCATGGCCATCAACATCAGCTCCACAAGTAAAAACCATTCAAGGGTAGCACATTTGGGCTAACATTGCGCTATCCTACCTGAACTTTTTAATTATTAAAAAATTTTAAATTATATCAAGTAACAAAATATACTCAATAGAAGAGGAAATAACTGGGCTGCAAGTCCAAGTAAACCACTGAGAACTGCTATTCCATGCAGCTCACTACAATATAATGGCAGTGCACTTAGAGCAGGACAAAACATTAAAATAACTCATGGCTCATTTTTATTGCGTTAGCATTCATGGTCATGTTCATAGGTCACTTGGTGAATCCATCAGCCATCCCAAAATAACCACTGTGCTGTTTTCCATTAATGAAGGTCCCTTTTAAAAGAACTGGTGTGGACCTAATTGGGCCATTAGACTGGACTGCACAAGGGCATTACTTAGTTCTAGTAGACTATATGCTACATGACACCAGGAGTCATGCTTGAAAAGATGCTTTAAGTTGTGATAAGTGGCTTAAACCCCTTTTATTCACATTGTGAGTAGACTTGCAAGCCTCTGTAGGGTTTTCCCTATTTAAATTATTGTATGGACACAAACCTTGTAGTGTCTACCATAAGAGAAACTTAGAGGATGGATTTTCAAACAGGATGTACCTTCATATAAACATTTCAAGTGGAAAAAATATTGTAAAAAAAAAATTAATTAGTGCTATTATTTTTAAATATTACCCACAAAAAACCTACAGCAACATAAATAACCTACTAAATCATCCTTGCACTCCGGCAACCAGCTATCCTTTATATGTGCTGCACAAACCATCCACTGTCTGCCATTTTACTGACATCTAGTCTAGGTTACCAATGTAATCCCTGATTGTAATAGTCAATTAAAATGCTTTTCATTTTCATTTTTATTAAAAGGCTTTTCATTCATCACCTTTTGTAATTAATAGTTGCAAGTCACTGCATTTACATTATTGATAAGTATTATATGTTTTGCAAACAGCATGCATTAGTGAATATATGTTCTCTGCATAAATTACTCTTAGTGTTTATTTTAAGAGTATTATAGGATATAATGTGGCATAGGTGCTATTCTTGGCTTGGTATCAAATTTGCAGCTTTTAAAAAAAAATAATAATAATGTTACATCCATAGTACTCCTCGTCTCACTTTAGATGCACTTTTGAAATATTTTAATCTCACCTTTGCAAAGGTATGATTTAAAAAAAAAATACTGAAGACAAGCTATGCAGTTTTCAAGTGAGTGTATGTAAAATGATCGGTGGTATGACTGACAGGTCACCATATGAAATCTTATCCATGGCAACAAATTGTTCAGGGCTGGCTTTGTTTATAGAGCAGATTAAGCCTGGTATGTGTGATTGTGTGTTTTGGTGTGGTGAGTCAGTTGTTTGTCAAATGATAACTAGGAGTAGGCATGCTACCATGGCCTTCCTGAACTATTGCCTTTGCTTGATTTAAACCTTGCTGTATTCCTTTAATAAATACTAAAAATAAATACTGGACTTCGGTGTTACCAAGGTTTGTTTTTTTTATCTTCCTTGTTTGTTTCTCACCTATTTTCATAGTTTTTTCTTAACTGTTTTTGAAAGTTACTTGTTTGTTGCTGCCTGCTTCTTCGATTATTTTAACCATTAACCACCCATTTAACCCTTAAAAATATCACACCATCTTTATGCATTTGCATCCCTCTCTACTAGCATACATTTTTAAGATTTGCTGACCAAATTTATTCAGGATTTTACTGGTCATACTTGTGATTGTCCGGAAAGCTGTCCAGGGTGCACTTTATCCATAGTATCTCACTAAGATGGCGCCGTGGCTGGTTGCCTCGGTACTTTGCTCTTTAGTACTCTGCCTGTTTTTGTGCATTTTTTTTACTTTCTGCTGTCCCCCTTACTTACACCAGAGAGGAACTTTTAAGCATTGGACACTGTTTTTTCAGAACTTTCTTTTTGTTTTTCACTGAACCAAAAAGTTTTTCTGAGCTTTTGCTCAGAGGAGCAGCAAATGTCAACTCCCTGGTAAAAAGATTTAATTGCTGCTGAATTGCTGTTTCTTACATAAAAAATATAGACTTTGGTAGACCTGCTGCCCTGTGCTTTACTGAAACCTGGCTTAATGAATGCATCCCGGACAGTGCACTATGGCTGCCAGGCATCCAATTTCACGGGAACCACATTACAGAGCTGTCAGGGAAAATAAAGGGAGGCAGAATCTGCTTACATTTACAGCATTTGGCAGACACTCTTACCCAGAGCGACTTACATTTTTATACAACTGAGCAATTGAGGGTTAAGGGCCTTGCTCAAGGGCCCAACAGTGGTGATTGAACCTCTGACCTTCAGATCAGTAACCCATCGCCTTAACCACTAAGCAACCACTGCCCGTTGGTTCAATCCCCGTGGCTCGTGACACCTAGCATGCTGTTCCCTGGCTGCTTTAGGTCACTCTGATCACTGTCTGCTCCATCTCATCCAGACATACAGGCAGAAGTTAAAAACTTGTAAGCCTGTTGTGAGGATCATAAAGAAGTAGACAAAGTAGTCATAATTGGAGTTATAGGCCTGCTTTGACTGCACTGATTGGACGGTTTTTGAAGCTGCTACCACAGACAAAAATTAACTCACTGACGCTGTAACATCATACATAACTTTTTTGAGGATATGTGTGTGCAAACCAAGACCTTCTGTACATACAACAGCAACAAGCAACAGATAATCTCAAGAAGCTGCATCAGGCCAAATAGGAGGCCTACAGAAGTGGAGGTAGGGCACTGTACAGGCAGGCCAGAAACAAGCTGTCAAAGATCAAAGTAGCTAAGGGGAGCTACAGTGAGAAGCTAAAAGACAGCCTCTCAGCCAGTGTTGGAGACCAGATCTTTAACCTATTTCTGGAGCATCCGCCACTAAACAGGACAGGATCAGGCTGCAGAAGACAATCATGACTGTCTCCAAGACCATCATCACACGCTCCAACCAGAAGCCGTGGATGACTGCAAAAGCGCATACTCTTCTGAAGTCAAGAGACTCTGCCTTCAGAGCAGGGGACAGGGCGGCCTTAAAAACAGCAAGGGCCGACCTGTCCAGAGCCATCAGAAAGGCGAAGCGCGCACACGCCCAGAGAATCCACGGCCACTTTCAGAACAGCGGAGACTCCCGCCGCATGAGGCAGGGCATTCAGGCAATCACTACAGATCAACACCACCTGCTTGTGACAGTGATGCCTCCCTCCTAGACGCGCTGAACGACTTCTATGCTCGTTTTGAGGCACAGAACAGTACGACAGCGAGGAAGACCATCCCTCCTCCTAACGACCAGGTACTCTGTCTCACCACGGCTGACGTGAAGAGAACTCTATGCAGAGTCAACCCACGGAAGTCTGCTGGTCCAGACAACATTCCTGGCAGAGTGCTCAGGGAGTGTGCAGAGCAGCTAGCAGATGTCTTCAATGACATCTTCAACATCTTGCTGAGCAGCTCCATCATCCCAACGTGCCTCAAGACAATGACCATCGTCCCTGTGCCTAAGAAGTCTACGATCCCCTGCCTCAATGACTACCGTCCCATCACAATCACACCAATCGCGATGAAATGCTTCGAGAGGCTCATCATGGGGCACATCAAGTCACAGCTGCCATCCTCACTGGACCCCTTGCAGTTTGCGTATCGTCCTAACCACTCTACAGACGATGCCATCACCACAACCCACCATCTGGCCCTCACACATCTGGACTGTAAGGACACGTATGTACGAATGCTGTTCATAGACTTTAGTTCAGCATTCAACACAATCATTCCTCAGCAGCTGATTTAGAAGCTAAGCCTACTGGGCCTGAACACCTCTCTCTGCAACTGGATTCTGGATTTCCTGACTGGGAGACCCCAGTCAGTCCAAATCGGGAGCAGCATCTCCAGCACCACCACACTGAACACTGGAGCTCCTCAGGGCTGTGTGTTCAGTCCACTGCTGTTCACTTTCTTGACTCACGACTGTGCTGCAATGCACAGCTTCAACCACATCATTAAGTTCGCTGATGACACAACCGTGGTGGGTCTCATCAGCAAGAACGATGAGTCAGCTTATAGAGAGGAGGTGCAGCGGCTAACAGCCTGGTGTAGAGCCAACATCCTGTCTCTGAACATCGACAAGACTAAAGAGATGGTTGTTGACTTTAGGAGAGCACAGAGCAACCATTCCCCGTTGTTCATCGATGGTTCCTCTGTGGAGATTGTCAAGAGAACCAAATTCCTTGGTATCCATCTGGCAGAGAACCTCACCTGGTCACTCAACACCAGCTACATCAGCAAGAAAGCCCAGCAGCGCCTCTACTTCCT
>JBCNYH010038818.1:2500-10000 GCA_039654325.1 Tandanus tandanus | reverse complement strand
GAACATCTGGTTCAAATGAAGATTGAGGATGGAGGAAACCAGAAATCACGGTTCCGAGCACTTCACATGATCCACCCGATGAGCTTCACTGTGTAAAAGGCTGCGACTTCTCTGCCATCGGGTTACAGTTTAGTCATAGATTGATCAGATCTTCCATCCAAACGCTGAGCTTAAACATCCATCCTTCTGTAGCATTTCTTCATCGGCCGCGGGGAAGCCGAAGCCATTCACAGCTGAGTTCAGGTGAGAGGGGGTGGGATTACACGATGAACAGGTCTCAACCATTCACACCTGTTCTAGACTACAGTAGAACATTCACCTAATGTACATTCTTTGGATTGTGGGAGGAAACTGGAGTACCCAGAAAAATCCCACACAAACACATTTACATTTACGGCATTTGGCAGATGCTCTTATCCAGAGCGACATACAATTATCGTTTTTATACAACTGAGCAATTGAGGGTTAAGGGCCTTGCTCAAGGGCCCAACAGTGGTGGTACTGCGGATTGAACCCTTGACCTTCAGATCAGTAACCCTTTGCCTTAACCACTGAGCCACCACCACCCTGGAACACTGGGAGAGCATGCAAACTCCACACAGAAAGATCCTTGCATGAGATTTGAACCCAGAACTTCTGTGGCTTATTGTGTAGTTCATTTTTTTACATTGAGTGTCACAGTCTCTGAATTTCTTTTACATTGAGTATCACAGTCTCTGAAACAGTGTGTGTGTGAAGCAGACAGGACATCCATGCACACACACCTAGTGCATAGAGGAAAGGCCGAGACCTGATTCACCTGCCTCTAACCTCGCCTCGCTTGGAGGAAACTCGGTGCTCTTACTCGGCCCAGGGGACCGGGGTGGAAATATGAAATGAAATGCTAATTGTAGGGGTGCCAATAATTTTTAGCAGTGTTTAAATAGACATTGTGTATCCGTATCAGTCTGTTTATAAGCTCAAAATATTATTACTTATTACATGGGATTTATTTTATATATGTTTTAAAATGAGCAGTGTAGGTCAAATGGTTATAGTGTGTGTGTGTGTGTGTGTGTGTGTGTGTGTGTGTGTGTGTGTGTGTGTGTGTGTGTGTGTGTGTGTGAGAGAGAGAGATCTTGATCAGGACCTCAGTCAGCGGATCAGTAATGAGGAAACACTAATGAACTAAACGTTATCAGACGCAATCATGACGTTAATCACGATGGTGACTCACGCGTGAATCTGAAGTTTCCTGATTTTCCCTTTTCTTTAAAAATAAATAATTCAAATGCAAATTACTTTAAAACATTTTCAGTTATAATAAATCATTAAAAAAAATTGTTTTACTTTAATAATGACATTTTAAACTGTTTCAAAATAATAAATAAAATATTTCATAATTATATGTCAGATCATTTTAAGAAATTATAATAATTGTGTGTTAAATTTTATTATCTGTAAAAAAAATCCCACTTTTACATGTTTGCACTATTAGGGGGAAAATGAGATATTTGCATATTTACCTGTTTATTTCTCTTTCACTTAAGTTTTGTTTTAATATGATTTAATCTGAATTAATAAATAAATAATTGTTTACACAGTAATGAGTGTTTATGAGTCCTGATGTGTTTGTGTGGAATAAAAAGGAGAAGAAAATTAAATGATAAATAAATAAAAGCTCAACAAATAAATAAAGATATTTAACGTTTTTTTTTAAGGATACTGTATTTAAAAGACTTTAATAAATCTCACACACTTTACATACATTTGTTACATGAATTAGTTGTTTGGATATTAGACCAATTAAAAATATATTATTATTATGATCATCATCATCATCATCATCATTATTATTATTATTATTATAAGGGCACAGTGGCATAGTGGTTAGCATGTCTGCCCCACAGCAAGCAGGTTCTGGGTTCTAGTCCCTAAGTTGGCGAGAAAATATAGAAAATAATTACATTATTATTATCTTTCTGAATGCTTGATTGTGATTGGTCAGATATGGTATTCAGCAGTCTGTTATTTCTTTATAAACGATCAAGTCATTACTGAAGCAGTTAAAATATTTTAATCACTTTTATTAAGTGTCCTGTAATAAGCGGGTTCATGTCAGTGATCCGGATGTTACCCTGAGATAAATCCCAACAGAGTAAAATCATGATCGCTCCACTCCTGTCGGGGTCCTGATCCCCCTGTCTGGGTTTATTTCAGGATAAAGACTGACTCTCTGTACGTTACTCCTCACACAATCATTATCAGGAGTGACTGTTACACTCAGAAGGTATTAAACACTTTCAGTTCTGTGTTAATTAAAATTTAACAAACTTTATAAACTCCTCCATCATGAAGATGTCAAAAAACACTTTTTTAAATAAAATCTATTCATTCACTTTAACCCTGACTGCTACAAAACGGTGCCACTGGAGACTCCTTCCATGGCCTATATGTCCCATATACGTAAACACCTCGTGGATGATCTGTTACCATAGTAACCATACCGTATTAGAAACCAGGGTATTCCAAAGCGGTGTGGGATCATGTGTATTTTTAACCAACACTCTCTCTCTTCTCACACGCGTGCTGTGTACAGCCTCGTTATCTGATCAGGACGAGGAGTTCCACGATGAGTCACAAGCAAAAGCCCAAACAGACGCCATGAACAAAGACAATAGAAAGATTAATGAGTGGATTAAAGAAAACGTACACACCCATCAAATCCACTTCCTGTCCAGAGCCGAGGGGAAACCTCTTTTGATCTCTTCTGTTACTGCCACAAAAAAATAATGAAATATCCTGTTGATATAATCCTCATCATCATTAATAACAATAACACAAGGCTTTTACAGGATCTAGAGCCATGGAGCAGGAACAATATGTATTAGTCTACAAAAGAAACATATATGAGATAAGAGAAATAAAACTGACACGTTTGAATACATTTAAAAGAATCAGTTAAGTAAAAGAGTTTAAAACTAAAATAAAAACAATGAAATGTGCTTTGTCTAACTGAGGTACAGGACACTACATTTGAGGACTTCAGTGATGTTACTGTATCGTACAGATGTATACAGTCAACTCCTCCAAATTTTAGGATCCCTCCTGGTCGCCTCCCTTTGGGGGATTCCCAGGAGGAGCTAGAGAGTGTCGCCGAGGAGAGGGATGCCTGGGTTTGCCTCCTACACCTGTTGCCTTCATGGCCCAACTTCAGATAAGTGGCTGAAAATGAATGGATGGATGGATAAATATTCATTCATTCATTTGCCAAACTGCATAATCCTACTAGAGTCGCCGGGAGGGTGGAGCCTATTTCAGGGGTGAAGGCCGGGTACACTCTGAAGCTCGCCAGACCATCGCTGGGCAACACACACGACCATTCACACCTAGGGGCAATTTGGAAAAGCCCAGTGTGCATGTCTTTGAACTTTCAGAGGAAACCAGAGTACCCAGAGGAAATATGCAAACAGAACAGAAACTCCCTCGTTGAGCCCGAGACCCAAACCCAGGACGTGCTAACTTCATTTAATCACGATATAGAAGAGTTGTTTAAAATTACGATTTAACTGAATGATTAAATGCTACATGAAGTAATAAATAAAAATAAACACATGAGATTACCTGAAGAATCTGATTGTCGGGTTTCTGTTTTCTTGGAATCCAGTAACAGATTAAATCTGATCGAAGACATTTCTTTCGGCTTCAAATATTAATATCTGTTGAGATCGGACAGTGATTGGATTATTTGTTAGGATGTGTATGTTAAAAGGATCTGGCAACCCACTCTATATGAGAATTATTGTGCCTGGGTTTATAATGTAATGAATTGTTGCTGCTGATGAGGTTGAACCTCCTGAAAGTTTTTGATAAAGATGTACCGCAGGTTTCTGCTCCCGTCGGTAGGTGGCAGAAGTGTTCAGCTCTTCAATGTGTGAGTGATTCTCCAGCAGGATGAGTGAAATATTCCGACTTTCCACCCGACCCGACCCCCTACACACACACACACACACACACCTCACCGCACTTTTCCCCGCTGTACCTGAATGACGGTGTGAATGCGGTGACGCAATGACGCACGTGCTTCATTTCCAGATGTTTCATTCTGCATTTCCACTCCAGCGGGATCCAAACGCGCTTCTGTCCTGCGCTGCCGAAACTGGGGCTATTTTAAGGCTGTGAATAAGGTCAGCGCTCTGCAGAGATGTACTTCATCTGGGCTTGGTGGAGGTAACTACATTTCTCCCTGCATGTCTGTGCAGGATCATTTTGGAGGAAGCAGGAGGGGATCATATGAAGGTTTTTTGCACAGTGAGTAAATGGAGCATGTTGGAAGATATTTTTTATTAAATTTTTTTTGTTTTATAGAACTGACATGTTTCCCTCATGCGTCACTGTAGACCTTATTCCAGCTGCGTGCTTACTGAACTACCTCGGTGTGATTTTTATCAGGTTTTGTCCTGAGGGATTTGTTAAGAATGATGTGTGTGGCTGGTCCAGTTTTGATGAGTATGTTTGAACCAGTGTAGGTCACTACAGTGATGTCAGACAGTGCAGACGATGCCCTGGTTCTCCTGGAGATCCTCGAGGTTTTGGGTGCATGCCGGGCACGTGTGTCGTACGCAGATGTGTGCGTGTATTTGAGCGGACGTTATGAGCTCCATCCTCTGTTGGAGCTGCGGAGTCTACTGTACTCCACGGCATGCCGTGACCCATGCTTTCCAGCCACGCTGTTCCGTGAACGTCTGCACCCTCCCTGCAGCAACCGTCTGTCTGCGGCCGCTGACATCGTCTCACTCTTCAACCTGCTCACACACACACGTCTGCCTCCCTCAAACACTAATTCCTTGACCTCCTGCGTTCAGGAGCGTGCACGCTGTGATTGGCTGCATGCAGAAGGTGGAGTTATAGCTCCAGGCTGTAAATATGAGGACTCCACCGAGACATTGATCAGTCTGAACAACGGGGGGTCGCACGTGAACACTCCAGCACGCTCACTCGCTCACACACATCAGCGGCACAGCATGCAGAGGACACAATCTCTGGACGTTCCTTGTGGTTCCACCGGGAATCAAGAGTCGAACACCAAGAGTGATCGAGATGTCGATACTATTCAAACCTGTGCTCAGAAGAGGAGTGTCTTTAAAAGGGAATTCCACAAACTGGAACCGTTTATTCCCACAGACGGCAGCAGTCGGAGTCAGGAAGGATCCCGAGAGGACAGTGAGGATGGACAGTTTATCTCCTGCAACAACCCGTATCCTGAATCTGCTCATAATGCACATACAGAAGATGTTCAAACGCAGTCTTCTGAAACAGATACATCCTCCGATGCACAGACTCTCTACCTCCAGAAGCATAAAAGTCTAGATGACCTGCAGAGCTCCACCTACTTTGGGCCTACAGTCATCGAAAAGACCTACCACCCATCTCCAGCCCTGACAGCAAAGAGTCACAGTCTGGACATCGACAGTGCCCTTGCAGAACCATCTGATCATGACAAACCTGAGAGAAAACCTCAGAGACCTCGATCAGAAAAATCTGCTTTAGACAAATCTGGACTTTCAAAACCTGGATTTATTAAACCCAGTTTCGAGGGCAGTAGTTTCGACATCCCCGGCTTTGACCCGTTTATCGTCCGTTCGGTTCGAGACACCCTGAAGCGACTGAGTGGGCTAAGTTTGGATGCCTGGTACGATTGGTCACCTGATGCTGAGGGTGTGGTCAGTGTGGCGACTCAGACAGATCTGGGTGATCGACGTGCCCTAAGGAGCCTCCTACTCAGTGAAAAGCTCTCAATTGATAACACAGACATCGCAGAGGACGACATCAGTGCCATCTTTCGTTTCTTGGATGACATTAGCATGTGTGGCTCAATGGCTGTCCTGCCTGGAGAAGGAGGACCTCAGGAAGGGGGTGGAGTTGGGGTGCCAGAGCGACGGGAGCGTTTAGGGAAGCTCAAACGCCTGTTTCACTCTCTTGAGGGGCCAGAAGAAGGAGTACGATGGGGTGTCGGAAGACTCCTGCAGCGGGTCACCGAGCTCGAGCAGCGTCTGGAGCCGATCTCAGAGTTGAGAGAGCAGCTGGCACTCGTCCTCACCACGCTGAACCGTCTGGAGCAAAGAGGGCAGCTTGTGCACTCTCACTCTGAACCGGTCCAACAGCAGCCTCCACCACGGGTTCTGTCAGAGGGAGGCTTGAGAGCCAGTTCGAGTTCTGAGGTCGACGGAGCTGCGGCTAAGCGCAGAGGTCTGTTCGTACGAAATTCCAGGAACCACTTGGAGAGCAGCGGCTCTGAGCAGCAACGCGAGTGGAGCATCTGCTACAGCAAGGAGCAACACCTACATCCTTCACATGTATGCGCGCTCTTACACACACACACACACACACACACACACACACACACACACACAAAACCACACACAAACACGGCTACTTTACTTTGTGTCAACTTTTGATTACGTCCGCAGGCCGAGCTGCACGGTGCACTTTATAAGAAAGAGAATCCAGTTCAGGAGAGAAAGAGTTCCATCATCCTTCCTGAAGTCCATAAGGTTCCTCAACGCAGCTCCGTGCAGAAGACTCACCTCCTCCCACTGGATCGGCCAAAAGTGTCCTGGAGCCAGTCGGAGCTCACGCCCCTCGACCTGCAGGTAAACTCCCTACACTCTCACAGACTTTTAACAGCACTCAGAATTAATCTCAGCCAACTCTGGGCGAGCGCAGGGTACACCCCAAACAGCTCGGTGGTCCATTACAGGACAACACACACACACAACCATTCACACTCACACTCACCCCTAGGGGCAATTTGGAACATGCAAACTCCACACAGAAGTGCCCTCGCTGAGCCCGGGACTCGAACCCAGGTCCTTTTTGGGGGGTGTTTTCTAATTTGCATATTTGTGCATATGTAATAGAGTTTCATTCCTAAGAAATCATTCCGTGTGTGTGTGTATATGCATTTCAGGCCCCCGAGTCGCTGGACTTCTGGATGGATGAGGTTTACACCCCGGTGTCAGACACACTCTTGAGGCGCTCACAAACGCTGAGCCGCTGCAGTCGGACGCAAGGATACCGCATCACTGCCATCAGCGTTACTGCCACCGTCATTCTCATCCTCATCATCGTCATCCCTATATGTACTGCGTAAAAGCACACACACACACACACACACACACACACACACACACACACACACACACACACGAACCTAACCCATTCTGTTAATCTGAAAGGCATTGTGTTTTATTCACTTTAGTTTTTAAGAAATGCATGAATAAAATAATGGAGTATCTGTGAGTATTGTAGAGGCTTCAATAAAAAGATACCAAAACTGTTTGTGACTCGACACGGTGTGGTGTTACATTCTGTATAAAATAAAAAACAATTTACATAATAACAGTGATGTACATTTATAGATGTTTTAGATAGACAGATAGACAGGCATGGCTGCTGCTGAGTTCTGGACTATGATTGGTCAGTAGGTGGTGAATATCAATTATTTGCTGAAGTCAGATG
>JBCNYH010038791.1:0-12044 GCA_039654325.1 Tandanus tandanus | reverse complement strand
GAGGGGGAAGCAGTACTCCACAAACACTGTTTACAGTGGAAGTGGGGAGCTGCTCACCTCAACTGGGGATGTCGTCGGGAGATGGAAGGAATACTTTGAGGACCTCCTCAATCCCACCAACACGCCCTCTGTGGAAGAGGAATCCATAAAGTATCACAACAAAAATTTTATGGAAGGTATGGAAGCACAAATACACCCCCTCATCAGCAGCATCCCAATGAGTGATGCCAAACTTAAAGAGATCAAAGAGGCCACAGCACAAGATGTCCAACTCACCTCTCTAAAAAACACCACAAAGAGCGGTTGGTTCCTGAGAGGAGGAAATGTCCCTCCAGCATCCTTGAATACTGGAACCACAGAACTGAAATTTCTGAAATCGACAGCATAATGTTCAAGGAAGGAAAAAAATTCATAATCCCCCAGCGACTAAGTTATTGTAGATTATTACAGCACATACTTTGAAATGAAAAACTGCTCAGGATCAACAGCAGTCATCGCAAAACTCAAATCGTTATTTGCCCGTCATGGCATCCCAGACACTGTAATCAGTGATAACAGTCCATGCTACAACTCTAATGAGTTTTGAATTTTTGCAAAAGCATGGGACTTCAAACACACCACCACAAGTCCACGTTACCCACATAGCAACAGCCTCTCCGAAATAACAGTCCAGACAGAAAAACATATTCTGGACAAGACTAAAGCAGAAAACACACACCCTTGAACATTCCAGTAGACAACTTAAAGTCACCAGCCCAGCTCCTGATCAGCCACAGGCTTCACTCAATACTGCCCATCACCACCAAGCAACTACAGCCAAAAGTAGCACAAAGAGAAGATGTGCATGAGAGGATAAACATATGTCAACATCGCTAACAGAGATATTATAATAGAACTGCAAAACCACTCCCTGATAAATGTAGGCACCCCCATCCTTTTCCAGCAGGAGGACGGATCCTGGAAACCTGCAACAATAACACAAATCACAGACACCCAAAGAAGCTATCACATCCAGACTAGAGGTGGTCAAACTCTTCGCTGAATCGATGGCACCTTAGGAAAAGCAAAGAAAACCTAGAAACAACAGCTAACACAGTCACACACACACACACACACACACACAGCCAGAACACACAGCTGCTACTACCCGAGCCACAGGACATCCCTCAACCAGACAGACAATCAAACCAGACTGGCTACTTGACAAGGTTTGGCCGCACCATCAGGCCAAGACAAGTCCTTGACTTGTAAACATTGTAAAAGGTATAGGCAGATCGCTGCCCGTAAAATTTTTTTGTAAAAAAAAAAAAAATTATAAACTTAAAAATTGTAAAATGCAAATTTTCCTTGTGTGTTACCACCAATGTTATTTGTATATTGTTAATATTTGGTATAAATGTTATACCAAACATTATGACATAATTTTAAAATTCACTTGCTCACACAGGTTGCACTTGTTGGTCATCACTGTAAAGTAAGAAGTAGATGTATTTAAGTCCAAAAGAATGTAAGATTACTAGGTATTTGTCCAGATTGTTATTACCATGGGAAAGAGTACCTCATTTTGTTTATAAAAAGGGAGATGTAATATACTGGCCGGTATCAGGCACTATAAGACACCATAGTAGGTGACGTCACAACTCCTACAAGAGTTGACAGGGTGTGATTTCAAGATGGCGGAATAAACAGCACGAAACACACCGAGTCCAACATCATATGTTTTATTAAAGTGCTTGTGCAATGCCAAAGGGTAAGATATAGCACTCCCCTCAGATGGAGGGCAGGGGGATGCAAGTTCTGGGATCATGTGATGTATGGGACACAGGACCTTGCTAGGAGAGGTCAGCTGACCTGTCCTTTATTCTAACCTTAATCAGAGGAAAGACATGCCTAAACCTAACTGTATGTTTTTACCATTCTGCTTTTAAATCGCCTTTAAATGGTGGAGAGTGTGTTAGTGTGTCTGAATAAAGTGACATATGAGGACAAGTGTGTTAAAAGTTAGTTAAGTCCCAAAACTGGCCTCTAGTTGGCATATTCATTCATTCATTACATTTCTAAGCCGCTTAATCCTAATTTGGGTCGCAGAGAGGCTGGCGCCTATCTCAGCCGACTCAGGGTGAGGGCAGAGTAAACCATGGACAGCTTGCCAGGCCATCGCAGGGCTTGGCGTATTCAAAGGTGAGCAAAAATGCTAAACACACTAACACACTGCATTTCTGAAATTTTTTTTATTTCAGTACATTTGAGATTTTTGGTCTGGGAGCATGATTGGGGGGGTGGGGGACGGTGGGCGGGACAACACTATAGAATGCTCGGAAAAACGAGGACATCAAAAATATTGTAAGTGTTTTATAAAAATGTCCTGATTTGTCATGAAAACAAGTACACACATACACAAGCACACATACAAACACACACATACACACACACACACACACACACACACGCATACATGCACCCACACACACACACACACACCAACACACACATACAAACACACATGCACACACCCATACACAAAAACACACACTCACATACACATACACGAATACACAGGCACATGCAAAAATACACAAACACACACACATGCACACACATACACATGCACAGACACACTCACACACACACAAACACCTACAGACACACACACATACACAAATACATAAACTCACACATACACACAAACACACACACAAACACACAAACCTTGTTGGCATCCATCCGTCTCGGAAGACAATGGAATGTGTGCCATGGTTTGGTCGGTATTTGGGTTGCAGTGTTTGCTGTGGCTATACAGTCCGTATTCTGGAGTGACAAGTCTGCGTTCTTGGCGGGCATACAGGGTCCATGTTTCATTGCCATAGAGCAGTGTGCTGAGCACATATCCACACACATCCACAGACAAACACACACTTACAATCACACACTCACCCACACACAAACACAAACACACACACACACACACACACACACACACACACACACATGAACACACAAGCACACACACTCACAAACGCACACACAAACACACATAAACACACACACACAAACTCATGCATACCCAAACATGCACGCACACACACGCATACACACACACACACACAAACACACACACACACACATATACACGCACACACAAACACATACACACACATGCACACACATATGCATCTGCACACACACACACCAACATAACACACACAAACACACAAGCACAGAGGCATGCATCCCAACGCACAAACACACACTCACACACAAACACATGCACAAATGCATCCGCACCCACACAAGCACACACAAACCCACACACACTCACACAAACACACAAACATGCATCCACATACATACACAAAGACACACACATACAAATGCACAAACATGCACACTCACACAAACACACACACATCTTGCATACACACTAACACAACACAAACACACACACAAGCATGCATCCGCACGCACAAACACACTCACACACACACACACACACACACAACCACCACATCCACACATATACACACACACACACACACACACACGCTTCTGCATACACACACAACCACACATAGACACACACAAAAATGCATCTACACACTCATCTGCCTACACACACACACACACACACACACACACACACACACACTCACAAACACACACACACACACACACACACACACACATTCAGACATACAAACAGACACACCCAAAAACACACCCACACACATGCACACTCCCACACATAAACACACACACATGCACACAGATACACAAATACACACACGCACACAGATACACAAATACACACACGCACACTAGAGGGTGAAACAGGAGTGGATTTTTGCACTTCCACAGAAAAAAATCCTGTCCCATCCCACTCCTGGTAAAATGACTCCCACTCCCATTCAGAATGACTCCTGCTCCTTTACCACTCCTATTTTTTTCTTCTTCTTGTCTTTAGGCAATACACTGAATTTGAATTGATCTTCTCCACATTCTTTTTTAGATTACTTTGTGTTCTGCAGTTTTATTTCAAAAGATATGGCAACAGGAACAGATAATCTGTGGTAATATAGGGAGGCAGTTATTGCTTTAATCCAAACAAAAAACCTTCACTAAAGGGCACAAAACATAAATATACACGGCCTGTGGTCCCTATAGTTTTTCTATGGAGGACCAGTGCTAAGTCACTATTTCTAGCTCTTTTGGAAGTCAGTTAAAGGGAAAAAATTTATAATAATAAAAAATAAATAAATAAAAACAAGAAAACAGTACATGGGTCACACAATGGCTACCTTAGTTGAATAAACCCAAACATAACATATAAAGTTGCATTTCACTAATTTATTGAGAACTTTCCTTTAAACAGTGATATTACTGTATGTTTTATGTCTTTTATGTTATGTCACACACGACTATTAACAACTTCCCTGCCAGTTCTGTGAGCTTAATAGATCGGTCATTACTTCTGACGTTGCATTGCAAATCAATGTTTACCACATCGGTTTCTCCTCTGGTGTTTGCTACCTCCATTGCTGTTCTTCGTTTAATTCCAGCGGAAAGCAGCGGCCGGAAGCACCGTTGGCTTCTCAGGCCCATAGCAAGGATTTTGAATGGGGGGTTCTCAAGGCAGGAGGTGGACCTTTTTGTCCGACCGGGGGGTATGGGGACCACCTAGGTCCTGGTCGAAACCCTGGTGTGGGACTCGGGGGGGTGAGGGGATGCTTTAGGGTTAGGGTTAGGAAGTCCCCCTAAAGCTCCTGATTAAAAATGACTTTTGGTTATACATTTTTTTACTAATAAAATATCAGTCTGTCCAGTCCAGCTATGTTTGCAAGCACAAGTTCACGTCTACCCATGATCCTGTTATGTCCTTTCAGATGTCAACTCCTGAGTCACTATAAGTAGAAAAATAAAAGGAATAATCAGTTAAGGGACCCATTAAGGCAGAAAAACTGTCATGAAAAGGGGCTATAACCTCTTTTGATACTGTGATTATATCTACAAATATATAATAAATACAGCATGATTATATGCAATAACACTCCTACTCTTTTTAGAATATTTAACATAAGATAATGCTTAGCGCCACAAATATACAGGCATCGCCCACAATTTGGGGCTTTCATAGTGGGTAAAAATGATTCTGAAAGCTTTAAAACCACGGGGGAATGATTCACACTATTCACACTATTCACACATACATTACACAGACACTTTATCATAGCCATTTTGTCTGGAATGCTGATATGTCAACAAGGTTGTGGCTGAAGATTTACAACTGTCATTGGTCTTAAACCAGTGTGGCAAAACCATGGAAATTGCTACAGGTCCATACGGACCAGTACAATTACAACTTAGCCCAGAATCACTACTGGTCCGTACACATTGCAACTGCACAATGCATTTTCGGGGGGCAAAACATGCACTAATTGTCTGATAATGTATTTTATTCCAAGACATGTAGAATTAGCCACCACTGTTAGCCACTATAAACAAAAGCATAAAATATGAAATAGTGAGATATGGACACAACCTGAAAATTCCTTTAAGAAAGTAGCATATACACTATGCAACAGGTAACCTCAGTCATTCAGATTGAGTGTTATAACAGACTGACTGCTCATCATTTTACAACAATATTTTAGAACAATTTTAGATTTTCTGTTCAGGGTTGTTTGCAGCTTCTGAAAGTTGCAGTGTTACTGCTAACACCTGTAACAGTGCTGATTGCATGACGGCTGTCAAACCTGCAGCCATTTCACACTGAGGCTCTGGAATTGGCTCAAAACTGTCTTCAGTAAAATTGTCTCTACAAATAACGGAATGAACGCTTGGCGCTTTCCAGTCTGCCCGTGTTCGTTTAAGTCGCTTAATCCATTCATCACACAGTGGATGTTTTGCCGGGTCAGTGGGTCAGGTTAGGGGAAATACTTAATAAATCGACCACATGGTTCTGTGTGTACACTGTTCGTAATCATTCGGGTTTACAAGTTTCCTCCAGCATAATAATTTCCCATAAGTCATTGCGCAATAACATTACATACTTTATTAATATGCTGGGCTTTGCTCAGAGTTTCAGCCCTTAGGATGAACCAGTGGAGAGTCTCTAACAGGTGTTTGTGTGTTAATTCGTCTGAAGTCTTTTAAACACCGTGAACATTATATAAACTATGTATAACTTTTTTTGCTGCTTCCTAAACAAATAAAGACATGAATTTACAGCACAATACTTTAACTCTTAAACTATGCATGAGTGAATATAAGCACAAAGCTTAAACCTTCAACACCTTACAGAATAAAATAATAAGCACTCAAACAGACTAATTTTAACAGTAATCACTTTCTAATACAAACAGCACTAAATACCTGCTCTGTTTAACCAATGTATGCAGCTCTATAGATGGCTAACCGGCACGCTAGCTGTTAGCATCGTAAAACTTCCTTGGAGCTCCAGTTCACATGAGCTAAACACGACAAAATACATCCTCTAACTGTACACAGCTCCACATTCAATATGCTGTGTTTATAACTGGTAATATAATTCATAATGGAAATATAAACGAAAGAGGCGGAAATGTTGATGAAAATGCAACTAACTGCACATTCTGTTGTGCTGCTTCCCTCGTGAGCACCCTGGAACACCAATAACAGGTGTAATGACGTCACTTGTCGGCACACTTGCCGGACTGAGCTAATCTGGTCCCCGCATCCACCGCTAGCTAGCGCCTTTATTCCATCTAATGAGCCTGGCTGGCTGGCAGTATGACGTCATCCATTCGCTGAGTGAGGCACTGAGGCTCTCCACAGGTGTTTACTGTTTACTGTTTTCATTAAACTGGCCAATTGCTGAAAAAAAATTGTAGTGTCATATAGGCGGACCTTTTGGCGGAATTTGGGCAGTTCGTTTGAACCCCCCAAACCCCCGCTTGCCTGGACTTCTGGGCTGTGAAGTTCTTTTGACTTGCGTTACATTGTAGGCTTATTGAAAGAAACTACAAAATGGTGGCACCTGTCTTATGTTTTTTTTTTTTGTTTTGCTTTTTGTCCTATTGGTTAGTTCCCACTCCCGTCTGCTCCCGCGAACTTTTTTGTCCTGTTTCGTCCCAATAACGTGATTCATAGTAAAGTTGACTCCCATCCCGTGGGAATCCCATGACTCGTGGGATTCCCGAAAAAATGTTACCCTCTAATGCACACACATACATGCCTACACACACACACACTCACACAAATACACAAACATACATACAAACACACACGCACACACAAAAACACATGCACACACATGCATCTGCACACACAAGCACACACACACACAAACAAACACACGCACATGAAAACACATGCACACATCAGCACACACACACACACACACAAACACACACGTATGCATCCGCGCACACACACACACACACACACAAACACAGAAGCTCAAACACACACGTACACATGCAACCGCTTGCACACACACACACACACACACACACACAAATACACACAAACACGCATGCATCCTCACACACACAAACACACACTCACATGCACACACACACACACACACACACAAACACAACACACACAGACAAATGCACTCACTCACAGACACACAAGCACACAAACACAATCACACACACAAGTACACACGCACGCACATACAAGCAGACACCCCCACCCACACACACACACAAATACATATGCACAAATGCATGCATCTGCACGCACACACACACACACACACACACACACACACACACACACACACACACACACAAACAAACACATGCATGAATGCATCTGCACACACAAACACAAATACATACACACATTCTCACAAACACACACATACACATACATACTCACATTCACACATAAACTCACATACACGCACACACACAAACACAAAAATACATGTAAATAAACACACACATACACATGCACACATATACACCAACACAAACAGACACACATGCATCCGCACACACAAACATTCTCACAAACACACACATACACATATATACACACACACACACACACACACACACAAAACCCCCACATTCACACACACACACACAAAAACACACACACACACATAGAATCACACATACAAACACACACGCATCCACATACACACAACCACACATACACACACAGACACACAAAAACACACATGCACACACTCATCTACATTCACACACACGCACACACAGTCACAAACAAACACATATTCAGACATACACACAAACACACACAAAAACACACAAACACCCACACATGCGCACACACATGCACACTCACACACACGCACATATAAATACACGCACACAGAAACACAAAAACACATGCATCCGCATATACACACACACATGCACATACACAAGCACACACACACATGCCCACACCCACACACACAAATACACACGTACACACATGCATCTGCATGCACAAACACACACAAACAAACACGCACGAATGCAATGCACACACATTCTCACAAAACACACATAAACACACACATGCACAAACACACGTGCACAAGCAAGCATCTGCACACACACACACACACACACACACACATACAAATACACAAACGCATACAAAAACACACACATGCACAAATACACACAAACACGCATGCATCCTTACACACACAAACACACGCACACATACAAACACACAAATACACATACACACACAAGCACACAAAAACAAAATCACACAAAAATACACACAGGCACGTACACACACAAGCAGACACACATACACATATATATATACACACAAACACACACAAATACACACGCATGCATCTACATACACGCGCATACGAAAACACACACACCCATCTACATACACACACACCTGTATCCGCACATACACGCACGCACACACACACACACACACACACACACACACACACACACAAGCTCAAACACACACGTACGCATGCAACCTCATACACAAACACACACGCACAGTCACAAATACATACACAAACACGCATGCCTCACACACACAGACAAACACACACATGCACACACACAATCACATACACACACACCTACATACACAAATACACACTCACACATGCACACAAGTCTGTCGCCCAGATCTGAGATTGTGTGTTTGTGTGTGTGTATTCATGTGTCTACAGATTTGAAGAAGGACAGTCCCAAGGCTAGTGATCAGGTATATCTTTAATTATTATCATTATTTCATTAATATTTTTTATATTTATGTATTATATATTATATTATATTTGTATATTATATATATAAAAGGCAGCACGGTGGCACAGGGGTTAGCACATTCGCCTCACGGCAAGAGGGTCCTGGGTTCGATTCCCGGGCTCGGGGCGTTTCTGTGTGGAGTTGGCATGTTCTTCCATGCTTGTTTCCTCCGGGTACTCCGGTTTCCTCCCGCAGTCTAAAAACATGCACAGAAGGCTGATTAGCTGTTCCAAATTGCCTCTAGGTGTGAGTGTGAATGGTTGTGTGTGTTGACCCTGCAATGGTCTGGCGGGCTGTCTAGGGTGTACCCCGCCTTAATAAAACAGTTTGTATTATTATTATTAGTAATATTAATCATAATCATTTATTTATTATTTAATAGAACTGTGATATTATCAGAGAAGTGTCATCAGTGATCCTGTGCTGGGAAACTGTTTTCATAAATAATATAAATAAATGTGTCCTCACTAAAAAACAAATGAGAACAAGAACAAAACGAGACACAGGAGCTCAGGATCATATCCATAGAACTACAGACAGGAACTAATATAACTCAGTTAGAACCTAGAGTACTGAATAAAAAACAGAGAAGAGACATGGAGCCCATAATGGTTTTTCACAACATTCCTGATTGCACTCACAAATGTCCCGCAGTGCACACTGGGAAATGCAGTTCATGAGTCAGGAAGTGTCACCATGATAATTTATTTATGATTTGTCTCGTATCTGAAATAAACATTCCTCAGTATGAAGTGTCTCTATAGAAAAGATGAAATATTACAATGAACATGTTCATATAAACCTGTCCGTGTTATTCAGAAACACTCCACCCCTCCTGACCAATCAGATTCAGCATTTAAGTATGGCGTATAACCTATTTAAAGGTGCTTTTATAAGCTGCAGGTTTTTATTTATTTTTTATTATTGTTCTTATAATAAGTCTGTTTATTTCACCATTATTGTGTTGACATTTATCTCTGAAGCATCTGAAAAAATGCTACACATATACATGTATTCACAGAACTGCTGACTCTTCTTTTACACATACCTTTAACCTTAACCCTTTCCAGTCCAGTACTCTAACAGTTTAGATCAGGATTGTTTTTATTTATTTTATTTTGCATTTCATTTTGCGAAGTTTTATGCTTTATTAGGGTCGCATCAAGCCTGGAGCCCATCTTACAGCTCACTGTTTCATCGCAGGGCCAACGTAAACATAATCATTTATGCCTAGAAAAGCCAATTAGCTTAATGTATTATTATTATTTAATTAATTAATCTGTCTTTGGGCTGTGGGAGGAAACCAGAGTACCCGAAGGAAACCCACCAAGAACATGCAGACTCCACACAGAAATGTCTTCGCCAAGCACGGGACTCGAACCCAGTACCTTCTTGCTCGGAGGCAGATGTGCTAACCTCTATTCCACCATGCCGCTCCAGTTAAGGCTATTGAGTAGTCAAATGTTTTTAGCAAACCACCAACAAAATTTGCCAAACTGCTGAATCCTATTAGGGTCACGGGGAAGCTGGAGCCTATCTTAGCCAACACTGGATGAAGATTACAGTGACAGCATACCCACAACCATTTGCACTCATACTCACACCTAGGTGCAATTGGGAACAGACAATTAGCCTAATGTTCAAGTCTTTGGACTGTGGGGGGAAACTGGAGTACCCAGAGGAAACCCATGCAAGCATCGGGAGAACATGCAAAATCCACACAGGAACACCCTCGCTGAGCACATGACATGAACCCAGGACCTTCTTGCTGTGAGGTGGACGTGTTAACCACTACATCACCGTGCCGGCCGGTTATATTTTACTCAAAATTAATATTAAATATTAATGCAGGGCGATGCAGTGTCTCGGTGGTTTTCCCCTCACAGTTAGAAGGTTCACTGGGATTGGCTACAGCAACGATGCGACCCTGGTGGATAAACAGTACAGATAATAGATAGATGGATGAGTAGCGTGTATTATATTGTAGTATACAGACTGATACAGTAACATATGTATGTCATGAAGTTTATTTCATACATGCACAAATATAAAGAGAAGCAAAAGTACCAAGATGTTATTAATGTACTGTCCTGTGATTATGTTTGTCCTGTGATAATGATCTCCGGTTGGTGTTAAACGTTAATGCAAATGAAACAGTATTGATGATTTAATGAGAAGATGGTGTCATGTGAATCTTTTCTCCTCTCACTCAGATCCTGTCAAAGAGACCAAGTCCATTCTACATAACTCTCCCCACAAGCCACAACAAGGTTTGTGTGTGAGAGAAAGAGAATGTTGTTGTGCAAGTTCAAGTGCATGTGTGAATGTGTGTGAGTGTGTGTGTGTGTGTGTGTGTGCGTGTGTGAATGTGTGTTTGTTTGAATGTGTGTGAGAGAGTGTGTGCGAGTGTGAATCTGTGTGTGTGTGTGTGTGTGTGTGTGTGTGTATGTGAATGTGTGTTTGTTTGAATGTGTGTAAGAGAGAGTGTGTGCGAGTGTGAATCTATGTGTGTGTGTGTGTGTGTGTATGTGAATGTGTGTTTGTTTGAATGTGTGTGAGAGAGAGTGTGTGTGCGAGTGTGAATCTGTCTGTGTGTGTGCATCAGAGGAAGTGTGTGAGAATCTGTGTGTGTGTGTGTGTGTGTGAGAGAGAGAGAGAGAGAGAGAGACTGCGAGTGTGAGTCTGTGTATGCGTGTGTGTGTGTATAAGAAAGTGTGTGCGAGTGTGAATCTCTGTTTGTGTGTGTGTGTGTGTGTGTGTGTGTGTGTGTGTGTGTGTGTGTGTGTGTGTGTGTGTGCGCGCGCGTGCGCGCGC